>VZTL01023170.1:9093-36391 GCA_013400535.1 Scopus umbretta | reverse complement strand
AAAAAAAAAAAAAATTTAAATGATTTTTAGAAAGAGCTTGAAACTTCATGTATGAGGAAGAAAACCATCTGTGATTACTACACTAAGAATGACATTAGAACATCTGTGGTTTAGGACATAAATTGATCTTCAACAGGAGTCGAGGTGAAACCAGTACACTATACATACCTCTGAAGAGTACAGAATAAGGGACCACAGAAAAAGTCAGTCTGTTTCAATAAGGTAAGAAGTATACTAGCCTCTTTCACATGCTAGCTGAAAGCAGTGGTTTTCCATTACTTTCAGTGGAATATGAAACATACCTTATACATGCATCCTCAGTATTTAATTAAGTTTTTCACTTAGACATATGTTTAGCTAGTTTTCAATGACTGAAAATTACTAGGCATACCAAGATTCACTTGCCATCCAACCTTTTTAAAGGTCGGTAAGTTAATAGATCTAACATTTAGAGACATATTTTACCCTTTGTACACTCCTATTAACTTCCACAGAGCAGCAATGGAGAAGATTGCTGAAAAGTTCCCTCCTGTGGTTAATTTATCTGTAGAAAGACTCAGAAAAACATGCAATACAAAAAGCATTTCAGCTTGAGAGGGAGAGGGAATGGACACAGACATTTTATGCATAGAAGATGGAAAGGCAAATAAGAAGGGAAAGACTTGAAATAGTAATGTCTTGGCAATAAATGCCAGCCTACCTGAATTTGAAGGCAATGAAAAGAAAAAGCAGATTAAAAAAAGGTGCAAATAACAATATTTTGAATTGCTAAAGATATTGTTTTCTCTTTGGAATTACTGTTTTATCATACACATTAAAATGTATGATTTGCTTCATTAATCACACTCATTTCCCTTCCAGAGGTACGGATATGATCACAACTTATTTCACAGGACCAATATAAAAAGGTTGAGCTTTTATTTTCTTTCATTTCAGTGTTCAGTCTGATTACTGTGAAAAACATATCCACCCTGAAAAGTTTAAATGCTTTGTATCTGGCTGTACAGGCTGCAATAGCCAGCAGCATCTTTTGCCTACCTGTAGTTTCAATTCCCTTTCCTGACTCAGGAAAGAGAGATCAGTGATATGTTTCTAAACAGGTTATGAAGAATAAAAGAACTGGTTCTAGAATTTTGGACTTGGAGAGAGCAAAACCAGCTGCAGAATGAGTTAAAAGGGGAAGAAAATGAGAAAAAACATATGCAGGTACATAGGTATGCTTTTGGAGTTATGTGGTGCTCAGTTAAAACAACACATACTAATAGTGGGATTAATGAGGACTGACAAGGAAGCATTCTGGAGAAACTGAATGGAGCCAAACATTAAGAAATACAGAAATACATGGGGAAATTACTTACTGGATCATCAAAAGAAAGGAATGACAGGTCATTCTAACACAGAAACTGAGAAAGGCAAAGTTCAGCAATACCACAGTTTAAATGCTTCCCCCCAAGATGCATTAAATGAAATTCATTTAATATGAAGAAAGCTTCTCCTGAATTTATGGGCAGAATTTGTCTTTGTGCAGCTACCAAGGAGAAAAGGCAAGTGAGATCGCATTGAATAACAATCAAGAGAAGGGGAAAATTTTCAAAGACGAAATATGTCAGTGGAAGGCTGCCTGGAAAAGGGGGTTATTCTCTCCACAAAAAAGAACTCTGGATGAACAACAGGCATATCTTAGAAATATTTTTTCAGTCAATATGTTAGTCAATCCGGCCAGAACTTGCCTTTTGCAACAGCAAACTAGTCCATTGGTATTTATCATTGAAATTACTGCTTTGGTATGCAATTACAGAGGATTTGTTAAAATGATGCTCTTGGGCAGGTGTTTTTCCTGGAAACTAATAGAAAACAAGTAAAATCTTTAGTAAAAAAAGAGAAAAATTACATGAAAGTAACAAATAGAAGTCAGCTTCACAGCTGGTATAAACTGGAAGGAATTCTTTGTCTTCCCATTGAGGACACACTTGTCTGAAGCAGCTGCCCGATAAGAGCAGTGCCCTTCATTTTTTTCACCTATTCCTCATTTCTACTCTTCTCCAATTCTTGTTTCATTCCACTGCAAAAATAAGTAGAAGAGAAAGGGAGTAAAAGGTACTTGTCCCTGTTGGGCTTTCCCACTGTTCCTTTCCCATAATCCACAAAGTCAACATGACTGGACTTTCCTTGGATTTTACTTTTTCCACAAATGATATCCCAGTAGCAAAATCACCACCTTCCCTCATGTAAAATGTTTGTTAAGAGCACATGCCAGAGCTGCAGCTTGGACATAACTCCCTTCTCAGCACAGGAATGGATTTGACTTACAGCATCTGCAGGTCATGTCCTGTGTCTGCACAAAGTAGTACCAGTATGTTGAATAAAGGTTTGTTTCTCGGTATGCTCAAAAGATCATGAACCAGATCTTCATCTGTTATACAACAGTAGACATGCTTTAGCATTACACAAATGTCAATCCTCCAGCAAGGAAAATGGCACGGAAAAACAGGGCCCAACTTTTCCACGTGAGAAAATTAAAATTAACATCTCAAAGTCAAGTGACCTCAGCTGAGGTTCTCGTTTATTGGTTTAAATGTCTTTTTCACCTTGAAAGATCAAGTCTGTATGTACCTGATTTCTTCAGTATCAGCTGCAGCATCCCTTGAGTTATATGTCTTTAATCCTGCAAAGCAGAGGTGGTAGCACATTTCCCACTTGTTTCTAGAAGTTAGATGAGCTCCCTGGTTAACTGGTGAACTCTAGAGCTCCTAAATCAAGAGGAAGTGTTCATATTAACAATTGGTTTTAATGAATCTGCATCTTAGTAAACTCCAGCTAGGCTTAATATTAATTTGATTTTACTGAATTTCTTTTCTTCCCTCTGACAATTTGTGTGTGTGTCTACTTCACTAAAAGCTCTACATATTACATTTTTATTTGTATGTTAATTTAAATTGCTGCTTAAACAAAAAGGACAGGATCGGAATGATCACAAATGTGAACAGAGTCTACTCAAATATCTTCATCCTCTGTGCCACAATGGTATGTGTGCACTTAAAGCATTTTCCTCATTAAACACAAAGCATTGGAGCAATATAAAATGCTGCCAACATTCTTCTAATGCATCGTTGGTTTGGAATAAAGCTTTTTATTCCATTTGAGCTCAAGTGGCTAGGTCGCATGTGAATAATTAAAAAAGTACCAACAAAACAAATTCCCCTATGTTTGCTGGGCAAAAAAAATCCTGCAATTTAGTAGGCAAAGGGTAAAGAGAAACATCACCATCCAAACTCAAGGAAACCCCAATGTAATAGCTGGATTATAACAATATCAAACCATGTCTGATAACATATTATCCTGTTTGGGACAGTTCCCACCTGCAACTACGAACACGTAGTGGCATTGATTGCCAGTTATCTTTACCCAGCATCCTGAGGCTGCCACAGGCTCACCTCATCACCTCTTACAAATTTTCATCCGTTCTGCAAACATGTGATCCCATCAGCCTGAAGTAAAGCTTGCTCCCTCCATTAGAAAGAGTGTTTCTATGTCCAATTGGTGTTACACAATGAATCAAGATGAAAGGCAGAAAAACAGCCTCGGTCCTTCATCTCTCTCTCAAAAGCTGGTATGTTCTCTCTACCTTTCTCTGGAACTAAATTTAAGTTCTTAAAATAGCTAAGTAACATCTCCTGTGTAACAAGGGAAAAACTCTTAAGCTCTTATGCAATATGAACAATGCCCAGTAATCCAGAGGTAGAGCAAATAACCTAAGACTTTTAATGTAAGAATCTAAAGAGCTTTTCAGAATTCATTTTGGTGAAAAAATGTTGTTTGTCATCTAGGAGGAGCCACATTATTTGAGTTCTTATGGTCAGCATATATGAAAAGCAACGCAAAGTCCACAGAACCAAAAGTTCAGGAGTATTCAAGCCAGAAATACCTGTTTGTGTTGATCCACCAGGCACACAAGCATGGACATCCCCGAGCCCCGAGCACCATGACCAGTCATGCTCAGTTTAAACCCACACCTTTCACAGGTTTCTCTTTACTGAGAAACCCATTGGGCTAAAAGAGTGGTTCTCTGATAGGAAAGAAATTAAGATATAAACTCAGAATGATAATATGGAAAAATAATCAATATTCTTTATACCAGGCAGTCACACTAAATGCAGATGATATGCACTATATGATCCCATTTACTGACTGTGAACTGCCTGAAGGCATGGTGGATTCACTCCTCTGAATGGTCAGACATGGATTATTGTTATTGCCACTTATTTTATGGCACACAAATAACACTTCAGAGAAGGAGAAAGATATAGTCCCTTCATCCCAGGAGCCGTGTTAATTCATGGACTGAAACCCAGGGCTTAGGAACTCCTTACTCTCCTGCACATTGACCGAGTCCAGCTTTCACAATTTCTAAGGCACACAAACTAGAGAACTGAAGGGGAATATGAAAGAATAATTCATGTTGTTACAGCGTGAAGGCCTAAGGCAATTAATGCTTCAATCGACAGACAAAGTACTGAATGCATTTCCCTAACAACCTGAGATATGCTAATTTAGGAAAGAAAAAAAAAACACCACAAATACAATGACTTCCAAATTTGAACCCGAGAAGTTCAGGCACAAAAATATTAAAACTATTGAAATGCACATTTATATGCAGGCATTGCAAGATGTTTGTCCCCTAAATTTGCATACACACGTCTTGTAGAGACGGACACAACCTACCAACTTAGATCTGGTTCTAAGACGCACCTCACCTTTCCTAAATCAGATTTCTCCACACAGCAGCAGAGGTGCAAATAATTTCCTGTTGCACTTTAGAAGCCAAATCATAGCTCTGCCATGAGAGTGACTCCTTGATTGTAGCAAGAATTGCATGTAGCTATAGACAAGACCTTTTATTCCTTTCCACAGAGGATTTAACTTCATGTTCGGGTGATCATCCTAGAGGATAGCAGGAAGCCATCTGGGATAACTCACATTCACCTGCCACTTTTACTAGCTTTAGCTACCTACCTAAACATCTCTTAGGTCAGCAGGTATGTCTGAGTAGACATACTCTTTTTTTTTCAGAAGTAAATCTAGTTATTGTATATCTGATTCTGGAAAGACTTCTTAGATCTGCAACTGGTTGACAGTCAAACAATAGCTATATATTTAACATCTCCTCTAGGAAAGAATATACTGGTAGACTATTAAGCTAATTGAAGTTATGTCTGCAGTTATCCATGGATGCTTGATACCAGCACCTGCTCCCAGTAGCTCCAAAGCTGCCCATAGTATCAGGCTCACTTGCACAGTGTTTGCCCAAAGCACAGGTTGTTAGTGCTGGTAGAGCAATGTCACGACAACTAGGTTGAATACTCATATTTCCAGATTGATTGTGCAGCACATACATACCTGCAAGGCTGCTACATGGGAACAGCATTCAGAGTATTACCTTTACAGATAAGTCTTTTTTTCATTTGTTCTGCAGATGCACCCTTCACAATGCCAAGGGAGAACTTACAAAGGACTCCACGTTGCTACTCCAGTAAATGATGTATGATCCAGACCCAGTAACTTCTCTGCTCAGTGTCAGTGATGGGGCAACTGTCCAACTAAACACAGAAAAAAGCCAAACATGACACGCACGTTCAATGCATGTCAGTGAAATGAAGAAAATGTGACACTTCTGATGGGGTTTTGATATTGCAGACAGCTTGTACTATGCCACGATTTAGCTGTGACAGAGCAGACAGAGGGTTGGCTTGACTAGCCTGATTTTGCATGTGTCCTCTGTAACAACACAGCAGCTTATCAGCTTCTCACACAGATGTCTTTGTTCCTTCTTCCTTGCAGAATGTACACACAGCACAGCCTTCCTCAATAACTTTGTTAACCACCACATTGCCTTTTTCATACTTCTTTTAGACCTACCTATTTCAAAATTACTATAATAAACCAATTAATAGTAACATTTACAATAACAGGAAAAAACATGATCTATTTGCATGATGTTTTTTTCATAGAGACAGAAGCCAAACAGCTGCTTTTCTGAAGAAGCAGCAGCAACACAACAGGATTTAATTTACTTGGAGTCTAGAGCTACCTGTAATATCCACAAAATAAAGACCCACCAACAGAGAAATCATTTAAGGCATCTTGAAGAGGCATAAAACATAACACACTAACAACAATATCCTGAACATATGGTTTTCTTGAGTTTCATTCCTATTATAGATGACTTTTCAAAATTAAAAGCAATAACAGAGCTTCTCAATAAATCACAATACAGAAGTCGCTGGTAAATGCATTACGGCAAAGATCTATCTTGATTCCAGCAAAATAACTTCTTCTAGTAATTCTTGCACTGAGTCTCTCTCTTATGGATATATATATTATCTCTTACTATACTATATCCCAGTGGTATATATTAGATTGTACTTCTTCCACTCTTGTACTTCATATGTCACTTATATATGCTTATATAAAATCTTGGGGCTTACGTAAGTTCTTGGGAGAAAAAAAAAGAAGTCTATATGGATGAAGATAACACCAACAGGATGCCATGCCAATTCCAATTACAGCCTGGAGGCGTTGCTGTATAATATAAACACCAATTGACCAGCTGTGTGGGTGTACCTGGAGGAGGGGTGGGATGCAGCAATTCACAGCTGCTTTGCTGCCCCTTGGAAGACGTTTTCAGCTCCTATATCGCACTCTGGCCACTGTTCTGCTCTAACCTCTGCTGGATCTGAGTCAGCACACAGCTAGACTGGAAATGAACCCTTCAGCTCTCTTGTTGGATCCCCTCTGAGTCAATATGAATTCAAGATTTGGGTTTCTTAAACTGTGCCATTCTTCCTGAAAAATTGCTTGACAGTGGCCCTCAGAAGAAACATTTATTTTCCACCATGCAGTGCCACATTTCTCTTTATATTAATCACTTCTTGGTCTTAATAACACAAAAGTTAGAACATCTACACCAAACCATAAAGAACAGCACTGTAGCGTCAGAATGCCTGACAACTTCCACAACTTTGGCACTGATGTTACCCAGATGATGAAAGGCGTGTCTGGTGGCAACGCCTGAAATGCTCAGTGTATTTTATTTCCACAAATTCTGCAGACTTTGTGAAAAGCCCGCTGCCCACAGCGTAACCAGAACTCCTGTTAAATCTCACAGATTCTTCTGGTTCCTCCCTTTCAGGAACTGCAATTTTCAGAAGGTGTCACATGTGTTTCGATGCTTAGCAGAGAATAAACTAGCCTGAATGCTTCTTTTGCTATTTTAATTAAGCTCAAGCTTCCACCTACTTACATTTTCTTAAAAAATGCATAAAACAATGAATTAAATATATGTATCATTATTCATCAAATTGTTTATCTCTGTACTAATTTTATATATATACACAGATTAAATATTCATGTGGTCCTCCTCCCTTTTCAGAGCATAGTAACTTCAATTCCTGATTCTCCTACATTGCTGTTTCTAGTTGCATTGTGTAAGTTGAAGATCATTTAGGTAAAAGCATCCTTAGGGACTTCTGCCTAGAAATTACAAATCAAATGTTTTTTCTTTTTCCCTATACTAACAGTGAAGACCTGTGCATATGCTTACATTAAGCCTGACAGATCTTCGATTACCCCTTAGCTTGTAGTTATGCAACTATAATGCAGTTTAGATACATTCCATAGCTGCTCATGGCTCAACACACTGAGACCTTGAAGAGTAACAACCAAGGTTATTTAGTAATGTAACACAATAAAATAATATAGACTTCAGCATGTATGCAAAAGTGATAAATGCTTTGCTGATTTTAAGGCATATGTTTCTTTAAAGTTCTCAGAACATAAATGATTTAACTGCTACGCACATGCACAAACACAAAATCACAAGCCAAATTTACTGCAAACTTTGCAAGCTGCAATAAATAGGTGAAGGCATAAATTGCTGGCAATTAGGAATTTACTGAAGAGGGTAGTTAGGGGAATTGCGCTGATTCAGAGAGATGAAATGCAAATATACTGTGCTTACATGTACGGGGCCACTGCACCTGTGCCCTAGCTAAAGCACTAAATCAGCAAGCCCAATCCAACACGCAGACCCCAAGGATGCAGATCGCAGTGCAGCAGTGAAATCATATAGATAAAGCGTTTCCACCGATATTACCCGGAGCTGTGTGTGTTTGGCACGTAAGACCGCACCAACAGCAGTATGCTGTATTTATAAAATGGAAACGTGCAAGCCAGCACTGACTGACACCGACACTGCTTCCAGTTACAGACTTGAGACGTTTTGAAACTGGCAACGGCAGCAAGAGGCTGGAAGTCCTTCTCTCGGAGAGCGTCTCGCTGCCTCCGCATGCCCTGCTTTTCCATCACACTGAAGGGCGATGGTTATTACCATAAGAAATCACTAGCACTGTAAGAAGTGCCTGGCTAGAGCCAAATTATCATTAGCAGAAGCACTGTTTCAGTTCCTGGAGATTACATGGCTGAGTGAGGCCATTCATGGTTGAGCATGGATCAAAATGTCGCCACTGCCTGTGGGTTAGCAAACCTCCACATACCGAGTTACCTCTCTGCCACTGTATTCAGCTTGCAACAAATTGTTGTGGAGTAGTCTAAGCTGCGGAAAAAGGGCTAGGGGTTAGGTGAAAGACCTCTCCCAAGAATGCTCAGGATGGCAATGCCACTTCTATAGGAGCTCTGGCAGCAGGCAGAAACAGAAGGGTGATAACTTATAAGCCAAAGGAAATAGAGGTGGGAAGGGGCGTACTTGAACTTCTTCAGGGCACAACACACAGGAATCGCGCACAGACGCAGTGAAGCCAACACACAAATGAAGCAGACCACCGCAGCAGTCACAGAGCCTCGGCAGGCAGGAATGTCCCCCCCTTTCCCTGCCAGTCCCTTTAGCAGTCTTGGCCCCAGGACAGGCATAACCCAAATCCCCAAACTGCTACGCAGCTGGCAGGTGAACTTCCTTGCAGAAGTTGATCTTAAGTAAAATCTGTGCGATGAGAAGTCTTTTTCTTTCTGTTCCAAGTACATGGTTTGATAACCCAGGATTGCACTTAGCATCGAGTTGTTGGTGTTCATGATTGCTTGAGTCTCTGTGCTGGTGCATGCCAGGTCCTCTGCCTTCAGATCAAGTGGGGTATGGCATCCAATGGAGGCAGCCGTTGGCAGGAGTCAGATTCAGATTCAGTCTATAGCTAAAATAAACTGTAACACAAGCCAGGCACGAGGGAAATTCATTCAATGAGCAGCTTGAACAAATCTATGTTCAATTAATGTAGCTTTTCAAACCCTGTGACAGTGTTTGTGCTCTAAGAAGATGGTTAAGACATTGCTGCCACCAATCATTACAGCAGTTCTCCTTCCTCTCGGGAAGCAGTGTCAGTCCAGGAAGGGAGCACAATTAGCAGTAACAAGAATGTATGTGGGGGAGTGCAGGATGAAAGGCAACACTGAAATTACTGTTGAGGCATTCCTTAGGAGAAAAAGAATTTATGAAGAGAGGATGAGGACAGGGAGGTGAAAGACGGAAAAAGAAGGAAAGAGGAAAACTTCAGAGACAAGAATAGACAGAGAGGGGAAAAGAAAGGGGAGAAAATCTGGAGGAAAACCAAACAGAACAAGGAGCTTGAAGAAGCAAAAACATTATTCTGCGATCCGTGGTATTAATGTTGTGTAATTTTGGGTAGATTTGTATCTTCTGTTGCCTTGCCTTGCCCTCCTCGCCACAGTTGCCCAGTTCACCCCACCTATTCCATTTCATCAGCACAGACAAGAAATAGCACCGAGCTACAGAATGAATATTACTGGACAGCCATTTTCTGCCAGATATAATGTATAAGGGATGAACTGCACTACATATTCCTCCATCCACCATTCATGCTCTCTGTCCTCTCCCTAATCACTCGTCTTCATGAAACCTTAGGTTTGCCATCTTGTACCATGCTGCCCCTCATGGTTTAGCTGCAATTAGGTTCCAGGTTATTAAGGAGGCTTGACAAACACATGGAGGGCCTGACAGATGGACCAATTATATAAGCCTTATTTCCTTAGGCATCCAGGCTGAAAAGAGGACAAAACATGAGGAACACGAATCATGCTGAGAGGAAAGAGAAAGTGCGTGGGTAGGTGGCTGAAGGGGTGGGGGAGCAGGGGAATACAAGACAAAATAGATTGCTGCAAGGGAGTTGAAAGGGAAGGAAATGAACAACAGAAAGTGGTGATGTTACTGGAAGGGGTCTGGAGTTACGTGTCAGAAAAGGCATCTGATTTTGAAAGGAGAAAGTGTTACCCGGAGCTGTAAAATGCTCCTGTAATGACAGGAGCGCCCTGGGAGAAAGAGTTTGCTGGGAATATAATCCAGGAAGTAAGAAAGGGAGTGCAAAAAGTTAGGGGATGAGGTAAAGGACAGAGCAACTGTGAATAACTGTTGAAGTCTTCAAGGGATGAAGGAAAAATGAAGAACAGAATAGATTTCTCGTTTGTGCAAAGTGAGATTCACTGAACTCGATGTTGCTATGGTGATTTACACCACCTGAGGACCCAGGTTCAACTGTTTAAGGCAACGCATATAATTATTCTTTTTATTTTCCCAAATAAGTACTTGCAGCCTCTTGCTTATATATAATGTGTTTCATAATTCAGAATTCTGCCGCAGTTTGACAGATGATTGATGTACTCACATTATCAAAGCTAGTAGCAGTCTTAACTGGAAAGGTGCAATTAGGAAGTATGTTATGAAACAAACGCCCTTTACAACGTAAATGGTATCTGAAGAAATGTGTTTTATTTAACAGATGCGCACAAAAGAGAAAAGAAGCAAAATTCAGTCTTTAGAAGATTGGTTTCATTTAAAAACTAAAGAAAGGACAATAACAAAGGATAGTAAGATTGGTTTCATTTAAAAACTAAAGAAAGGACAATAACAAAGGATAGTGCTTCAAAGGTGATTCAGAGAAAGCCGTGTTATCCTGCGTAGACAGCAGGGATCCAAGAATCCAGTTCAGCATTACTACAAATTTCTCCTACAACTTTGGGCAAGTTATTTAAACCCCTGCGCTTCTGTTACTCAACCTGAATAACTGCTGGAACTAAACTTACTCTACGGATGTATTTTGAGACTTCAGTAATAATTCCTAAGTGCTTTGAAAAGTCATGTAAGTGAAGAATGTCATTATTAAACTTGTGCCTCAGAAATCGTCACTAACAAGGATTTGTTCTATAGCTAAAACTGCACCAAAAACGTTATTAGATTGCAAATCACAAAGCTCCCATCAACACACAGAGAGGCACAGACGAGAGCTGCGCCTGTACCACAAGGGTAGGATAGGTACACCCAGCCGCACTGCACGTTGTAACGCTCAGCTGCTACTACCACTTAACCTACAGCAGCACAAAGCTCACTGCAGACCCACGTGCACAGCCCCTTTTCATCTGCAGACATCCAACCAGCAGTACCCCAGCTAAGTAGTAAAAACATTAAAATTATGTTGGCCAGCAGATGCTGCAGTCTTAGCTGCAGCATAGGGGTAGCCTAGCAAACACAACTCATTGCTGGGGTTAGCTGAAAGAGGGATAAATCACTGGACAGGGGTAGTGTGGCCACGTTGAGGTGTCACAGGCTTGATTCCTGTTACTTGATTCCTCGATTCCAGTTATTCTGTTCCTTGGTGGCATTTTTAGAAGATTAATTTGTATCTGTTCAGGGTTCTAGGACACCTTTGTTTGCGTGGATGTTGGTTTGGTACAGATATTAGCTTCATATTGAAAATCACGTTCGAAGATGCATTTAGAAAGAAGCCTGATTGAACAGAATATAGGGAGGCTGCTTCGTTTAGGAACATCGAGGAGTGTATGTAAGCTTTAACAGAAACATTAATTATGTGAAAAGCAGGCCTGTCTCCATCTCATTTTGCACAAAAAGTTATATAAGCTAAGGCTATTAGAAAAGGTGCTACATATTTTGTTAGGGAGCACACTTTTTCCTGTAAACTCTTTAATCCTCTGAAATTTTAGGAAAGCTGCTTGTGATTTGGAACTGCTCTACATAAGTTGTTGTTTCTAACGTGCTTGTCTCACACACAGGACAAATGTTCGTATAACCTGATATCATATTTATGTAAACACTGAGATGACTGATTGTGTAATACAACAAGGTTACTTGATGCTATGACTGCCTGCTAATGTGAAAAGCTTGTTAGCTGTCTAGTTGTCTGGCAATGCTTAACCAGCTTTGTCTATGAATTCAGATGGAAAAATTATCACCTTTCTAAAAAAATTTCAGAAGAAGAGGCAATGCGTTCTGCAATAGATATGTAATCATCCTCTTTCAAGATTTCATTCAAAAAAACAGTATTTTGAAGCATCTAAGGTATGTTATACAAAGGTAAGCCTTTTAACTTATTTCATCCTCCTTTAAACTTCTCTTAAATTTCAACTTCTTTTATACTGAAGTAGGTCAAAATAGTATTTTTGAAAAGAAGAATAAAAAGAAGACTTAAAATCCTACCTCTGGTCTGTGAGTTTCATGTAACAAGAACAGATGCAAATAAGACTGTGTTATATTTGTAGTGCACAGATTATGTTTGCATGAACTGAAAACTTTACCAAGACACATGACAATGCTGAGCCAAGTGAAGGGTAAAAGCTAATTTGGAATCCAGACGTACTTGAAAAATGTAAGTTTTTCCACCTTCTATGAAACGGTGAGGGAAAAGGTGTTAGGAACCTTCTTCAAATTGAATGTTGAAATTGTTCATTCAGCACTTCTCCTGCAATACAGTATGTGCCTAACCTTTATAGCTGGGATGCCTCCCGAGGGAGATGCATCTGTCCAGCTGAGAACCAATGGCTTAAACCACATATTCCTGCAGATAGAAAATGATCATATCCTTGATTAACCTGTTCCAGGACAGCACCTTACACAGCTTTTTGGAGAAAATGACAACTACTTGCCCTGTGTTCATAAATCTTATCTAAGTTTACTCCAGCTGGCCGCAACAGAAGTACATAAACTGCTTCATTTAGCTGTGATGCATCGAACACAAAGCCAGGATTCAAAGCCAGTTTTGTGATTTGCAAGCTACATTTTTATCTGTGGTATATATGAAGATGGTACACTGTACTGGAACTCACTGGTAGTGTTGGGGCATTCTACTCCCCTTCAAGAACAAACCTACCAACTAAGGTGAAACATGAACGAAAGAGGAGATACAGAAGGGACTGTAAACAACGTGACTGGAGTTAGATTGCAGTTTTACTTTGAATACTTCCTGTCGTAAATAAAACAGCAGCCATTCCTCATCACTGCTTGTTTTTTGGGGGTGATGTCCCTTACGAAGTTGCAAAGACGATCAAGCACTTTTGCACCAACAGAAAGAATCTGAATCCTCTATTTGCTCATGTAGAGACAGGACTTGAGGCTTAGTCTGAAGAAACAAAGCAATACGTCCTGCTGTTTTCAGGGAGTATTTTAGATAAAATATGTCAATATTCAAGAACTCAGAATAGCTCCTCTTGCCTCACCCCAGGCCACAAGAGTCACTGATGAGACTCTGCCCCAGTGGTAATGCTGGCTGGGCTCTGCGCCCACTGCGTCACTCAAAGCAGTTGCTCTATGCCTCCCTTTACGCCTCTTCAACTGCACCTCATCTCTACTTACACTGTACCTCCCTGCCTGCCTCAGCTGCTCCTCATTAGCCTTTTCATGCACTGCATAGCTTACTGGGACATCAGCATTGGTTAGGGCTCTTAATTGCTGCTCTAATATTTAGTAATACCAGAATATTACTAATGAAGGTGCATAAATATTTGGCAGGTTTGCACAAAGGCTTTCCCACAGTCCCCCTTCATAGCATCTTTCAGGTTTTGGTAGCACACCTTTAAAGCTGGAAAGTCAAGGTAACAGAAAAAAAAAAAGCATTAGTTGTGTTTTGGAAAAATAAGGCATATGAAAGTCACTGCAATCAATCTGAATTTCTTCCTCTTAAAATCTAACCCTGTCTTACAGCTTTGTTTTGTTATTTTTGTCAGATCCCCAGATTCATCTTGTAATAATGTGCTCTCTCCCCAGAGACCTAGCCGGTGCCTTTCATCAGCCACAGCCTTCCAGAAGTTCCACTTAGCTCACAAAGCAAACACAATGTTTGGCATAATATTTCAAAAAGGTCATCCTGTGCTTCCTAACTTAATGGCCATTTATATTGCTTTACAACATTTAAATTCACACTCTGCTATCAAGTGGAGCCATGCCATCTAAAAATAAATGCTTAAAAGCTAAATAAAAAAAAAAAAATGTCCTAGATACCTGGGTTTGGAAATGTTCTCTGCTTATCTGAAAACAAATTCTGATGCCCTTCTTCCCAAGTCCTTTAACTCAAGGGTAGGTCCACTGAAAATAGCAGGATAGATGCTGAGGCCATTACTCCCAGGTATTAGATAGTGCCATAGGTTCCAAAATACCCATAATCTATCTCATATGACCACCAGCAGAGCATACAAGCACCTTGAATTTAGTATTTATTTTCACAACTCACCTTTGAAAGAAGGAAAGGGTATTAATGCCGTAGGACAATGGTGCACAGAGAAATTCAAAGCACGCGTATGCCATGTGCAATAGTCACAGACCTGCTCTACACATACGTGAACTAGTGCCAATCCACTAGTCTGGAAACTATGCCAGCCTGACGCTGAGCCAAACCTAGAGTCCTGCTCATAGGCATGGCCTATGAATTTCAGATTAGCACTCCACTCTCCCGCCTTACTTGGCCCCTGGCTTACATCTGATTTCTGATTAGCGAAAAGGAATTTCACTACAGCTGATAGTGCCATTTCAGAATGTGGCTGCTGAACAGTCAGAAAAGAAGCATTTGCCCATAGGTAACCACTTAAACTAAAAAGCTGATAGTAACTCTTCTGGTGCTGAAATGGAAAAGCTTAAACCTAAACTATTGTTTCTTTGAGGCAGTACAATCTGATTAACCAGCACAAAAAAGCTTCACCAGAATTTAAAGCAAGCACAGCTTGAAAATACAGCCACTATCATTAAAGTAAGTTATCCTTTACCACTCTTACACACATCCATAGATAAAGGTGTATTCTATCAATTCAATCATTTAGATACAAAATCAGCTGAAGGGCACAGGGCATTTCTTTGTGACTTGAATTATTACTTATTTCTACTTGAAGCACTACATCCATACTCTTTTTACCCACACAAGTGAAGTATCTCCACATGGAGCCCACTTATATACAAGCTCTAAAGCCACAAAATTGAAACAGCTGGCATTCTGCAGGTACAGGTACATGGGGTACAGTTAAAAAAGTTGATATTTCCCACATCACAGTGTTTACCTTACCTGTAGTATTTGCAGTGATTCCCTACGCTTGGAGGGGGAATCACTGCAGTTGCTACTGACTCAATTTTTGCTTCCTAATTTGGACTTGCTCGTACATATTTCATTTTATTGTCTTTCAGGTTACACCAATTCTTTGAAAATTGCAATGTGCCAAAATTTTAGGCAATCCATGGTCTGGGAATCCTCCCTCATTCATTTGTTTCTACTTATTCAAACCACAGGTTGTCACTCACTTGCATATGAAGATATCGCAATCAAAGTATTTCAAATATGCACATTCAACATTAGGTTTTCCAGAGTGTGTTTATTAAAAAAAACCCCTATTCTATGAAGAAGTACTATATCAAGCTATGAATTGGCACATCAATACATAGTAGATCAGAAAAAGGTACCCTCAATGAAAAGCATAATTTTGCTCTTTTTACATTACTTTTCAAGTAGCTATGCTATGTAATTCTCTGTTATTTTAAAAATCTCCATTTCCTACCAAAAGATCATAAAGGCTAGATTAATCCAAAAAGGTTATTAAGAGTCCATACTGTAATTAGTAATGTCCAAATTTACTATGCCATTCAGTTACTTCTGTATTTCTTATTTCCCGTGAAGCCTGAATTTTGCTTATGCTGATATCACGATGGATTATGTACATCATGTCTTACATTTAAGGCATGTTTTACACTAATTTCAAATCTCCACAATTCTTCCTTTAGCATAATTATGGAATGGTGATTAAGGCATGTCTACAAAAGGCTATGAGAACATTTAACCTAAATCCAGGTGCCACAAAAGCCATGGGTAATTTTTCAAATGGAGGTCAACTTATCAACATAAGACAAATCTCAGGCAGCTCTGTTCAGCCTTTTCCCCTTAGCGTCACTATTCAGACTTCCCTAATTTCTGTCTCTTTGATCTCTCCTCAAAATATAGTCTGAGTTAATGATAACCCAATATGCTGGTGGCTTTTCATTGACTTCCAAGGACTTTAGGTGAAAAAATTGGTATGTACTTCCATAGCTCTCACAGGCAGTGGCTCTTTCCTCATACTACATCAAGAGCTATTCCATTAACTTGATCCGCATAGCACTAGGGTGGAAGACAAAACTGGAACTATTTTTTTCTTTCCCTAGACAACAGCAGTAGAGAAAAACATCTAGACAGAAAAGTGACAGCAGTTGTCTACAACATCGCATCCTACAGATCTAATACTCTGCAGACCTTCTGTCCTGTTCTGAGTAGGATGGGAGGTGGCCGAGGATGAAAGGAACATTTTCCTTTCCGTTTGTAAAGATTCTGCAAACGATATAGCTGGTGTCCTGTTTGCCCTAAAACGAGGAAAAGCCACACAATCACAAGGCGAGTGAATGGAGTAACAAGCAGAAAGTCTGCCAAAAAGAGAATCTCTGCACCTCAGGTTCACGGAGATCACACCAAACTGCAGAGAACGTCTGACTGACAGGACCCCTGAAGAACTGCCTCGGCCCCACACAGCAGCTGCCACAGCTCAACATCAGGATGCGGCTTGGTATCAAAAATCTAACAGGGGCTTTTAATGCTGAAGATGTTATTGTGTAACAGCTGGTTATAGCCCCATACAACCTCACCACTAGCTGTGCGGTGACTTGGTGATATTCCACAAGCGTATAAAACACGAACTGTCTGCCATGAGACAGAACAAACAAATATTTTCAAATAAAATAACCTTTTCCTTGCTACAAATAGAGACAAATACTGCAATATTCCTAAGTTAGTTGCACAAGTCAGGAAAGTAACAGTTGTGATAAATTGTTTCATCTTACAAACTTTCTTCCTTTAGGCACAAACTACTTTCAGTATTTACCATTTAAATAACTAAATGATATTCTTCCATGAACAGAGAGAATAAACTAGAAATCAGATGCATGGTCATCCCCCATCACATTTTTGTGGATCTATAATGAAACATTTGAGAAACTGTATATGCTGCCTCTGATCATGATTGTTCTGTTCATTAGTAACACTTTCGCAAATAAACTTTCAGCCACAGTGCCAATTAAAGCTACTTAGTGGTGTTTGGAAGTTAATTAATAGTAAATTAAAGTTCTGAATTTCATGCAAATTTTTCATCCATACATTAAATTTGTCTCATGGCTGGCATTTCAGAAGAATTTTTTGTCAAATTATTTTCATCTAACAAAGGAAGTATCTCAAGTGGCCTTTGTGCTTCATCTCTTGGTGTCATTGGAAGACATCCTTCAGGATATTTTACCAAATGTTTTCAAGGAATCCTTTCTCCCTCTTCATACTTGTAGTAGCTGTCTATATTGCCCTAGCATTAATAGAAATTCTCGTCAGTTAAGTAGGTATATCTAAGATAGATTGTATTTCACATTAAAATATTTATATGGGAGAAATGGATTAAAACTGACATGCAAGAGTAGAAAAAAGGTGAAGAACAGCTCAGGAAAAAAGAAAAAAGGGTCATAATTATTTGTCAGGCTTTCATGCTAATTAACTGATGGACCATTTGTTCCATCAGTTTTCTATCACCGTATTTTTCACGAAGAATTTGCTAGTTCTTTCATCAGTTTGCTTCTGTATATGCTATGGGCTATGTAATATTTCACAAGTTCAGACTGGGGTTGAGGTACCACCCTGGCCATGGGTCACTGAGACATCTCACGAAGGAGCACATGGTGAGTTCCCTTTGCAAGAGGAAATACTGCAGCAGACCCAAGCTAGACATCCTGCTCCCTGAGACAGCTTTCCTTTGCCCAAGAAGAGCAAGGATCATACAGGAACTGTTTTCTGGAAACAGGGAGAATCCAAAGTCAGGGGCCTGGTGAAACTATAGTGAATGGTGAAAGGTACTTTCTTGACTTCATGCTGTATTGCACACTAGCGCGGTGACTGGGCTACAGACCCAAATCATAACGATGGCAAAACAGCCTAATTAGCTTGCTTAGCCCAGAGACTTCCACAAGGTCAGGGCCAAATTCTATACTGCTAATTTTTCTGTCAACAACACACGAGGACGGAGGACTGCAATCCTCCAGATTAAACTGGTATAGCTGTAGTGACTCTATTTGCATTAGCTTTTTTCTGCATCTTAACTGGATTGAGAGTCAACAGAACAAATCTACCTCACTGAATCTCACTGACTTCAGCAGAGTTTGAAAACTCCAGTTTTCATGAAACCTCCAGTGACCACAACATTCAATTCAAGATTGCAAATTGCTTGTTCAGGAGCCCACCATGATTTCAGAAGCCAGTGGAAAGAACAAGAAGCCACTAGAAGTAGAACATAATCAATTCATTTTGATAACAGCTATTTTAAAGAATGGTTGAGGTGAGCTGTAAAATACAACTGTAATTGTACAGCTTAGCCTGTAAAATTACTCTTTGCTAATACAGCTATGCCAGCTTACACGAAGCAATCTGTGCTACAGAGCTTATGGAAACATTAAATTTGCTTAAAATTCCACTCTGTTTCAACAGGATGACGCTCAGAAGGATGTCTGGAGGGAGTGTTAGTTTATACATAACGCACAGTTCTGAGTCACCAGTCAGCTATGTGATATAATTGTCTATGTAATTCTAATTGTGACCTACTGAATAGAAACTAAAACCAGACAAGAACCATTAAATTACTAGTCATTCTGAAATAAAATGTGTTTGAAGTGGGTCTGTGATGGCCAGATCCTCTCTGTATGCTCCACTGCATGTTAGCATGTCAGAAGACATGACAAGTAAAGAGATCACAAATCTCTGTGGTTTCTTCCACTATCGCTTTAAAATAACACTTCATCTGACTGTCTAACTATATGTAAATTAATTAAAGCCCATTCATCACTACAACTTCTCTGAAGTACTTGAAGATTCAAAGTCAGTTTTTCTTGCTCTATCAAATACCCTAGTTTTATGAGTGGGTAGGATGTGGCCTATAAATTACCATGATGAATAACTCCATGAGTAGGAATGGGGGTCAGTTTTTCATTAAATTTAAGAGGTCCTGATTCTCTGTTGTCAGATTATCAAGTGCTGCTGCAAAGGGAAACAAAGCTCTGTCAAAGCAGAATGATGATATTTTACATCCAGTTTGCCCTGGTGTAAGGAACATGTCATGTTATAGGATATTGCATAGGCAGAACCATTACGCTCTTTTTCAAGGACAGCAAGTAAATTCTGATTTATTCACAGAGAAGAAATTTCTTGCTGGTTGAAACTCGCTTCCATGAATACACAGGGTCAATGTATCACTTAATTCCTATATAAATCTTCTGAAGATGGACAAATTTCAAGTAGCACAATGGCGTATCATTTCTGCCAATCGGAGGGAAAGACGGTGTTACTGATAATTCCTTCATCTGATTCGAGGGTTTTGAAAGCCAGAGAAATGTGAGCAGGCTGTTAAGTTATGGAGACTGCTGGTGAAAGACAGATTTTAGGTTATTTTTTTAAAATGCAGCAATGAAGCCTCCTGGCATTATTGTGCATTTTACACAGACAGAAACTACCAACAGTACAAGATGCAGCTGAGAATCCTTAAAGAAACAGTTGAAGGTAAACTAAAAGCAAGTTCAAAAGCAGCTTAAATACTCACAGGGAATTACTTTGCAACTTCAAATTATACCTTTTCACGATGGGGACAGCTGCTCCCAATCGAAAACCTGACAGATGCCATGTAGAAATAGTGAAACTGCTTACAAACGAAGCATTAAGTGCACCAAGGAACTTGCACAGGGAACAGAAATACATTTCTCTAAATTATCATCATGGCCATTTGTAAGAATCATAAACGAGACAAGCTCAGCTGGAAAAATTATTTTCTTCCATCAATGTGTCACCTCTCTGGTTTGCACACGACCTCAGCCTCAGCCAGTGGGAGGCACTGGATGAAACTCTACGTCACGCCAAGGGGTCACATTAACGCTCAAAGACTGAAAGCTGCTTTTAGGCACAGCAAGATTCCTCTCTTACCATTCTTGTCAAAGACAGGAGGCACCTTTGCATCTCCATCCAACCTGCCATTTCTCCAAACTGGTCAATTCCCGGATGAAAAGGGAACACATCTGACAGGACTGACATTTTCCATCTAAGACAGTTTTCTGATGAGAAAGGAGGGAGAGAATTGGCAGAGAAATGGCCACCTCTTGCCCTGAAAGGAGAGTTGTCACCTACAAAATGCCTCCCCGAACTCAATAAGATAAGGAGGGAACCACAGGTGAGACTCTGAGGCTCAGCTCTGCAATCTGTTGTGTCAGTAGATACTTTGCAAATTTGGTGGTTATTTACTGATTTATAATAGTGCCCTTCACAAAGATTTACAAGCTTGTATAAAGCAGAACAAAGAAATGCTCCGAGTATCTCATCTCAAGTGAGTAGATAGAGGGAATTTTTAATGTTTGACCTTAAACATACTGGAAGTATAATATGGTTTCATTATGTTTTCTCAAAAGAGAGAAACATCTATACCAAGAAACTGCAGAGGACATAAACAGTACATGAAGTGAATTACCTGACCTGAAAAATAAGGCTTTGGGCAAAGATGTGAACATTAATCAGCACACAAAGATAAGGAAGAGCTGAGGAATGAGGATTTTTCAATAGAAATAATGAAGATTTACCTTTTTATCATGCTTTTGTGCTAAAAGGGAGCTAAGGAAGCTGCCTGAATAAAGATGTGAGAAAAACAGATGGCAGAGAAGTATATTAGATATGTCACTGTACTCTGAATAGATCATAAATAGGTAACAAACACAACAAAAACATAATACGTAAATACTGTAAATAATGAAAAATATCACATATAAGATCATATAGAACAGTATCGTATGTACGTGATTCAATTTCTTTCTCATGCAGCTTGGAAGAGTAAATTACTTAGAAGGACCTGATAATGATTTTCTGATGTTCTTCCTGAAAACACCAGCTGATTCAGTCTAACACCAGACTGAAGAGTGAAACAAAATGTTCAAAACAGTATTGTCAATTGCATCCGAGCTTTAGCACCCAATATGATTTACACAGGTGTATTCTACACGCTAATGCGTGAGCTACAGATTGACTACCTGCCTAATCTATACCCAGATTGTCTCTGCACACCCAGGTTGATAGTATAAGGTCATACAGCATCATGGTTTCCCCACAGTATGGGAAAGAATTTGGACAAGGACAGCTCCCACAAGGAAAAGAAATTATATGAGCTACTGGTGGGAACCGCTGAGCTTTAGAGAGGCTGTTGAGAAGGGGAGATGTGTTCAGACTCTGATTTATTTAAGATGGCTATAGGTGTCCCTGGAGATCCTGGTTTAAGGTATTTCCCTAAGCCAGCACGGGGGGTGCATGCTAACCAGTATGAAGCACACAGCTTGGCATTTCCAGGAGCTCAGCATACAAACAAAGACAAATGAACAAGTAGCTGCCTTTTTTTATCTTTTAAAGAAACAGGAAACAACCTAGCTCATCGAGGACAGATGTCAGCCTTCTAAGCGCATGAATATCAGCTAGTTCTGCAGATTTCACTGACCTGAAATACAAGTTCTGAGAGTCACAATGTGGATCTTTTGAACCTACATGCTCAATGTTACCACAAAGATCTGTTTTTAAAGAGAGGATTTTACAGTGAGCAGCAAAGCATAGTAATGATTAATACCCCGATTGCCAGCAAGTGCTCTGAACAGCTCTTACTCTGCAGACACTGACATTCTCTTGCCAAAGAAAAAACACAGTGGCATTTCATGTTAAAAAAACCAATGTTCATTGAAATAGAAAAAGCACTAGCTGGCACTGAAAGTAACAAATGAGAAGGTCAGCTGAACAGACACAAACACTACAGAACATATATGCAACATACTCCATGAAACCAGTATTTAATTTACCCCATGCAATAATTACTTCAGCAGTATTAATAAAGCTTACATAAGTTTAACAAAAAGAAAAAGGTATTACATTACCTTTTCTGATTAAATGCAATTATAACTCTTAATCAGCACCTTTTAGCAGGGTTACTAATGGAAATGCATTAATTGATACTGGACACTTATCATTTTATTCTGGTTTTAAGGGTCACTGTTATTTGCAGTTCTGTTATCCAGAAGAACACCCATAATGTTCAGAAAACCCAATCAAACCTTCACAGTATAGTTTTAGACTATGATTCAGCAAAGGCTTATAGGATCATATGCTTAAAGTCCTATCAAAATAAAATCTGAAGTAAGCATCTATCAAAACTTTGTACAGGGATGGAACAGAAAAAAAGTACTCCTACTTTTCCTTTCTCTGATGCATCTATCTGAAATCAAGGAGAGCCACTGCTTCCTCTGGGAACTCCCAGAGAACTTATGGTACTCCAAAAAAGTCAGTCAAGCTCAGACTGGGACATAAGGTAGCTCTAGAGATTCACTTAGCTTGCACGTATTCCTCTGTGCCAGGAAGCTCATAGATAAGGCAACAGTGACCTGGCCCTAAGGCCAAGATCCAGATCAAAATACATAATCAACACCAGGAGTAAAAAAGTCCGTGGAGAAGCAAAAATCCACTAGGGAGGCAAGTATGCAGGAGTTTTAAGTAACCAAAAGAAGAAAAAGAATAAACAAATGAAATATTTCCTCTAGATTGGAGTACTAAACCTTAGCTACAATTTTTTTTATCATACACAGACAGAAATACAAGTTAAACATGTATCAAAACAGTAGCTGCTTAAGCAATGCTTTAGAATATTTAAAGTCAGGCTGTATTATCTTGTAAAGAGAATATGTAAATGATAAGAAATATGGTAGCTTGATCAAACTTCTGTCCGCCACCCCAAGCTCACTGTTTGTAGATATAAAACAGTATCATAAAAACTGGTAAAGAAAATGAGAAATTTTTTGGATTCCTGTGAAATAAATTAAACTTCCAAAGTTTTCTCAATGGTTTGTTTTTCAAAAGGGAAAAGCAATATGGGAGAGTGAGCAGAAGAAAGAACAGCGATGGTATTTATGCAGTAGGAATCAAACAAAGGTATTACTAAGATCTACAGGTTTTAAAATGAATCTCAGGAGATAAACTAAGAATGGTTAAACATCACACTGACTAGGAAGCAAACTCTAATACAAATAGTATTTTTTGATTCAGTGAATTTGAAAAGCTATTGGAGAAAGACATCTGATCATCACCAAATTTTAAAGAGATGGAAAAAGTAAATACAATTCGCACATTTAATTATTTCCTCTCACTGAAATAAGATTAGATAATTGTAATATTTAAACAGATCCCATACTAACTCTTTCATCTGGATACATTAACTGGATGTATCAAAGCAAAAGAATCTTGCAAAATAGGCAAGCTTACCAGCTGGGGTCTCATGTGCACGGTAGTATGGATGTGATCCTGAAAGAGCAAGTAGATCCTGAACAGCAAGTGGATGCTGAAGGGGTTCCTCTGATTTTGTCTCAGGCTCACAAACTGGGGTGCTGGAGTTCATGCACATTGCAGAGATGGTATGAAAAAATCACCATCAGGATTTTACCGGGCATAAGCAAACAGTCAATTGGAAAACAGGTAGACTAAATAGAAGAGGCCACTCTGTGATGGTAAAGGCTTTTTCACCCTCTCCTAAGACAGACTTTAGATACAGCCACCCTTCTATACAACACCTATCACATCAGGGAACTATGTTATAGTACAGTGGACATTCTTCTTCTTCCTAAATATTTTTAGAGAGTTTTACGAACTGCATGGATTTTGGGAGGCTTGTGCCCTTGTAGTATTAAGCAAAGAGATCCTGTCTGCTCTAAGCAACAGTAATTTATAGCCTGCTTCCAATAGGGATGGGTGTTGGCGTAGAGTATGGAAGCTGGGTTTCCTAACCTCTGCCCTGAGGTTGCCAGCAGCCTCTGAGTCCTTTGCACACCAGGGCATGTCCCAGTAAAAAGGGAGTGTACTGCAGGTTATAGCATACACGTGTGTTTTGTCAACCTAGGCAGCATGGGTAGCAACGGCAGCAAAGAACCAAAAAAAAATCACTTGGGCTTCAGCTCATTCGCAGGTGAAGATCATGTCTTCTGAAGTGTGTGTATTCAGGACACTAGTCCCCATCACTGCTTCTTAACCGGTAGTTATTACCATAATCACACCTTCGTTCTCCTGTGCAGATGTACTCTCAGAAATAGTTCCTGGTAGCTTATATGTAAAGGATATATTAACAATTAAAGGTTTATCATAAAGAGCTTTGATATGTCTTAAGGAAATTGGAATTTATCTGCGTTAAACAGGTGACATAATCTGGTTAACACTTTAAAAAGTGTATTTGGAACAGAAACATTTTGTCATAACGTCAGTACTATCATGTAATGAGGGGCTCTGCCATACTGCTGTAGGAACAACAGTGAACAAAATATTTTAAATTAGAGATTTTTTTTTTAAAAAAAAAGACCTTAGAAATAATATTTTCACCCACATACTTGACATTACCTAAAATGAAAAAGGAAGGCCAGTGAATCAGCCTCTCATCACCCATTGTATTAGTTCAAAAAAGCCCTGAAAATATGGGGTACATGGAAAACTGAACACTGTGTGGAGTGGGTTTATCACCACAGCAAGAGAGACTCAATCCTTTTGTGAAAAGACAATTGATTTTTTTTGACCAAAAGAAAACTGAATAAACTTTATCTGGATTCCTGCAAAGTGTCAAATTAACTGCTACATGGGAAAATTATTAAGCTCAAAAATATCTGAATTGGCATCAAAACATGCTTGGAAAAAAATGTAGCTGAAGGGGATGAAATAGAATGTGGTAAAAGAGAAACTATCATATGAGGAGAAGCCTATTAATGCAAAACCTTCAGGACTTGTCCTGAGACTCATTTTATTTAGCATTTTCATCAGTTATCTTGGCACAAAATAGAAGACTCAAACTAATTAAACATTAATGGCACAAAGTTAGATGGCAGTGACCATACTGATGAGGATCACAATCACATACAAGAAGAGCTGGATGACATTAAGGACTGGAGTAACAAAAATGAAATAAATTATGAGAGTAAGGAGTGCAAGGTCTTGCCCTGGAGATTAATACGAATTTCTGCTATAAACGGAGGGCACGGAAGGAATATCGCCTGGTCATAGGAAGACGATGCTCCTGCAGGGTGATACAGCCATACACATCAGTGTGATGTAACCCGAGGAGATATCACATTGAGGTGGAAGATGGAGTGTATTAGTGTGAGGGTCATCAGGAAACTGGAGAGATGATTTTATGAGAGGGCATTATAAGGCCCTAGTTATCTATCTCCAGAAAACAAAGGCTGACAGAGGGTATGATTGCTCAGTGAAATTCTGCTGAAGATTAAATACCAACAAGGAGAGAGAGGCCAATATACACAGGAGAAGAAAAGGGCGATGGAACTCAGAATAAAGTTTTGAACTCTCTGGAGAGTAAGGTTCTGAAACAGTCTTTTAAAAGCTAATATTTTTTAAGGCCAATTTTATAAAAAAGGATTATCTGACATGTTTGCCTGCAATTACAGAGGAGTAAACATGCTCACCCAGGAGAACCGCCTTTTACTTCTACATTCTCTGTTCCTAATGGCCAAAACCAGCTCAGTAAGACAGATGGAGTTTCATTTCTTCTGCCAAGGCTTGATCTGAACTTACAGAACTCAGAGACCAAGACAGGCAGAGACAAAAAAGAAATGCAGTCCATATCCCATCCTACTGTGCTCTACTATTTAATCTCCAATAGCACTGTGGATATAACTCTCTTTGGAGACCTCTGCAATCTCTCAGCAAACTGGCTAAAATAAGGCAAAATTCTTCTATTTAATTCTGAGTTTGGCAGTTGGTTTCATGCGATTTCCCATATTATTTGAGTGAAGGCTTTTTAAAACCTTCATAAAAGCTGAGCATGCATTACAAGAAATGACTATGTTTATGACCTGACATTATGTCAAATAATTACATATTAATGTAATTTTTAAAACTACTGTTTTTCTTCTGATTGCAGCAGAAATGCTGCACATTCTGCGACACATATAAATCCAGCAATATTGTGTCTTGCTTTGGAAAATATTAGTGTACAAGAGTGGATTTTTTTGTCTGACTCTGAAAAGCGAGCATTGACTTGGTATATACTGTTCTCACAGAGGCTGTTCTACATTCTGGGCAGTGGAGAGGGTTATCCCATGTCACCAGAAAATGTTACACGACAGCCTCCGAGACATTTCCACTCCACAGGTTCACCGATAGTTTGGTGACTGGAATCCAACAGTAGTTTTACTCTATGACTTGGAAACAAATCTACTTGAGTACAGAGCTTTTCAACAGAGATTTCAGATGCACAGTGTTTCAAATATATATTTTGGTGATGTAACCATGAATTTTAAGTAGTCTAGTTTTAGCTGGTTTTGGCTGGGATAGAGTTAATTTTCTTCCTAGTAGCTGGCATAGTGCTGTGGTTTGGATTAGGATGAGAACAACATTGATAACACACTGATAGTTTAGTTGTTGCTAAGTTGTCCTTACACTAGTCCTTACACTACCAAGGACCTTGGGTAATGGCCTCAAGTTGCTCCAAGGGAGGTTTAGATTGGATATTAGGAAAAATTTCTTTACTGAAGGAGTGGTGAGGCATTGGAACTGGCTGCCCAGGGAGGTGGTGGAGTCACCATCCCTGGAGGTGTTAAAAAACATCTAGATGTGGTACTTCAAGACATGTTTAGCAGGCATGGTGGTTTGGGTTTTTGTTGGGGTTTTTTAGTTTATTTGTTTGGTGTTGGTTGTTGGGTTTTTTTGGGGGGGGAGGGGTTGATGGTTGGACTAGATGATCTCCGAGGTCTTTCTCAACCTTAACAATTCTATGATTCTATGATTCTATGATTTTTCAGCTCCCCATGTTCTGCCAGGGGCACAAGAAGCTGGGAGGGGGCACAGCCAGGACAGCTGACCCAAACTGGCCAAAGGACTATTCCATACCATACGGC
>VZTL01023168.1:0-19095 GCA_013400535.1 Scopus umbretta | reverse complement strand
ATAAGACAGATGGCAATAGAGCTTGCATCAAGACATGGTGCTTTCTTCCTGTCCCCCACTGATGCACTTGGGCAATGACATTTTTAGTGCTTGGGGTTGCAGAGTGCTGAAGTAACATCTCAACCTACCTACAATCTCTTTTAAAATAAATTCACCATATCATATTTAATTCTGCCTGCNATTGAAATAGTCACATCTGAGATGTGTTTTCTTTCTTTTTTCTTTTCATTTAAACATTGACAGGTTGAGCCGTTGATCCAGAAAGGCCATGAGAATCTAGTGCACCATATCCTACTCTACCAGTGCAGCAGCAATTTGAATGACAGTGTGCTGGACTATGGGCATGAGTGCTACCACCCCAACATGCCAGACTCTTTTCTTACATGTGAGACAGTCATTTTTGCTTGGGCCATTGGAGGAGAGGTAGGTTGAATGTCTATCTAGCATGGTTCATCAGTGGGGCTTTAGGAGGGTGTGTATTATAATGAAGCTTCTTCCTAGTGTATTAGTGATTACTTAATCTGTTTTTAAGGGTACACAATCACAATCCCTAAATGCCTCACCAGTAAGTCCTCAGCTTCTTGTTGGCATCTTAAGTATAAATGCAATGAACATCCTGAGTGACAAGCTAAAAGTAATGAAAATAGTATAAAGAGAGTTGATGCCTTAGGGGAAGAAAGATGACTTGGGAGCATGGAAGTCTGTTGCTGTATCAGCTTGGCCCATCTGATACGGAAATGCACTGCCTCCAGCAATGACCAATATCTGTTACCTGTGGAGAATGCAGAAAGCAAGCAAGTCTCTGCAGGTGACTGCATAAAAGACACGGAGGCAAGATTTTCCGAATGAAGTTAGACTTGGATTTAGTTCATTCTGTGCCTCACCAGGACCTGATTACAGTGTTGCCCCATTCAGGCATATCATTCTGAAATTTTTTACCCAGCCCAAAGAGACATCATTTCAGTGTAGGAGTGATCCTGTGTGAGTGCAGAGCCAGCACAAGGTCCACTTTGCTTATGGCAATGGGATATATCTACAGAAAACACAGTCTCTGATGCCATGTTGACCCTAGGCTGTGTTTTCAGCTTATTTCATATCTTAATTTAGGCTGCGTTTAATGCTGTTGGATGACCTAAGGCAGCATTACTGCCAAAAGAATGCCACCCCTTCTTTACCCCCTTGATTCACCGTGTGCCCACACAAATGGTGGTGTGGGCCCAAAGAGGGACTGGGGTGAGGATAGTTTCTGGAGCCTTCGTTTGCCAGCCTGCAGTCCAAAACCGTCTTCGAGTGCTGCAGTGTGAGGAAGCCAGAGCTGCTACACGGACCCATCAAAAGAAGTTTAATCCACTATGAGTATTATCCCTGTTGTATGCTTTCTGCATTTTCGCCATCAGCTATGCTTTGACCTAGTATTTGTACTTTCAACTGTCTTAATCTAAATGAAATAAAAAATTCATATAAATAAGTTATCATCTGACAAGCACTATGGAGGTTTTTGCAAGGATGATCCTGTTGTTAAAGATCTGTAGAGAGGAATCTGGCAGATCTCAGTTACATTCAGGTTTACAGGAGTACTCACTTCACTTACTTCAGTTTACCTTTACGGTAGAATGGAGGTGATAATATTTATTATTATATACTGTGATTAATTCATTCAGGTCCATCAAGCATAACAAAGTTGGGATCTCAAATTGCACATTTCAGAAAGTTAGAATCTCAAATTGCATATTAAAATATTAGCTATGTACTATAAAATGATGCAGATTAGTTCCTATAAAAGTGATCTTGCTAAATGAGTTCATCCAGAAGATACTGGTATTTTGGTTTGAATCAGGAATGAGCTTTTAAAGTAAATCTCCCGGTTATCTCCACTTACCAAGCTCTGTTTATCATCATGAGCGGTTTGAGAACTTGCACAGTCCCCTTTGGGCTGACGTTAAACTGAACATGCAGGGGTTAACCCAGCACCTCCCAGCAATAAATGGGATTCAGTGCATGGGGTCTGACCAGAACTTGTCCAAAGGAGTATCGTTTGGGGACAGCGGGTCCAGCACAAGCTGTTGCACTGTACAGAGCTATTTCTTTTGCACAACATGGCTTGCTAATGTAAACGTAGTCATGAAGATCATCTTTATTGTTCAAACCATTTTGCTTAGAATACCGTGATTTGTTCAGGAAAACCAATCTCATTACAGACAACCTCAGTATTCCCTGGAAATTACTGTTTTTAGAAACTGCAAACATTTAAAATGTAGAGTCACTTTTTCATAATGGCTTTATGATGCAATGTTTATACATTTAAAATGGAATTTTCCTTTTCTGCTCAAGCAATAAATACAGGATAAATAATCATAAGATCGCAGGATAATGCAGGTTGGAAGGGACTTCAGGAAGTCCCTTCAAAGCAAGGTCAGTGGTGAGGTCAGACCAGCTTGCTCAGGGCTTTATCCTCTAGCAAGCATAGGACCTACTATTTTATATTGACATAGTTTAATGCATTGAGTATATAATAAATATATTATGACATAATGCCATGTTCAGAAGGTTTTAAAAGAAATTACCTTTGTAAATTTTATCATTAATATGATTGTATCATTGCAAAAGAAAGCAGATGTACTCATAAAAATAAATTAACTCTTAACCATAGCAAAAATACCTTAACTCTGTATGCATGTGTTGATTTCCAGGGCTTCACCTACCCACCTCATGTTGGCTTATCCATTGGCACAGCAGCTGACCCTCAGTTCGTTCTTATGGAGGTGCATTATGACAATCCATCATACACAGAAGGTTTGTACCCTCACGCTCTTTAAAACATGCAAGATTGGAAAATGTACTAGACATAAGTACTTCTCATTGCATTGCATGGCAAACAGAGTAAATACAAAGCTGAGACTGATTTTTCCCTGCTCAGTACTTCCTGCTTCCCATTTTTTTTCTCACTGCTCTCAAAAGCTTAACTTGATGTCATTGGGAGATTCAGATATACAAAGAGTTGTGGACCAGGTGAATACATCTCTTTTTATCACTGCATTCTTCATGTTATCTCTCTCTCCTTTCCTTTTGCTGGCAAATCCGATCAGACAGAGAGCAGCACAGCACCCAAGCTGTGAGACAGTGCCACAGGGAATGAGCCCTTTATTGATTTTTTAATAATTTTTTTAAGACATCTACCTGAACTGTGGGGAGTTTCTGAAGGTGAAGTATGGACTCGAGTTGCTAGACCATTCACTGGGTGAAAGCAGTTTATCTTAAAAGATAAGCTTTTAATTTATAATGGTGGTTTTTTGATCGTCTTTCTAAAATTCATTTGTATTTAGAAGAAGCAAAAGGAAGAAACTGGGGAGGCCCAGAAAATCTAGGGAACTTTGAAGCTAACATTTGGAAATATAGTTTTTTGTTCTTAAACAAAAGTTTATTGAACCACTGTACCTGAGAATATTCTGGTGATTGCTATTTATAACTAAGTGAAATCCAGTGCTGCACAAGGTACTGGCCTTTCTTTACATCCCCATGTGTTTAAATAAAATCCTCTGCATGGGTTATGGTGTTCAGTCTTACTGTCGTTCTCCCTCTTTTTGGTGTTCTAGTTGAACTATCTCAAAAATGTTTTATTTAATGATGGACTCTTGCCCTTCAGCATGCACATTTGCATGGGATACAGTAAACTTAATTTGCATCCTTGATGTTGCATGCTTTTCCATCAAATATTACCTGAAAGCCTGAGAAGTCGCATGCAGAAAAACTGTTTTTTAATTGATCGTGTCCCCAGACTCACTATTTTATTTTAATTGACTCTGCTGTATGATACCATTGTTTTAGTTCAAGTAGCACATACAAAAACTGGGAATCAATAATTTTTTTTTTTTCTTTTTTAAGCAACAGGGACAATTCTGCTTTGTTGAGACAGTCCCAGGTGAACACAGGGTCTCACCAAAGATCTGGCAAAATTCAGAGAGCATAGGCAGAGCGGAGTGTCTGTAATCCGGGTCATGTTTCTCTCCTCCCTGACAAAATACATGGTATAAGATCATGCCAGGGTGGGAGGGAGTACACCTGGGTGCTCCCACTGCTTTGGGTGGGGGCGCATGAGTCCTCTTGACACAGCACCCAACCTGCCACTGGATCAGCTTTGTTTTCCCATTTTGGGATCTACATTTTCCCAGCTTGGGTCTTGAGGTTAAAGGCTGCATTGTTAGCCTCATGTTATGATCTGGGGTAATGTTTTCCTGTCACTCAGGCTGGTAGTCAGCGTTGCCTCCCAGTTAGATTAAAAAATATGTTAACTGCTCTTAACTTAGCTGTTTCTGAATATTTCTGTTTGTGAAATCCTTAACATTCTATTTTAATTGGAAAGGTGGCCTCTTTTGAGATTGTTTATCAAAAACTCAACATATTGTAAAAATTCTGGCATTTAAATGTTAGCAAGAAGCTGAAGGGGAAGTACCACAAAGAACAAATTCAAGTTTATGTCTTATATTTTTTAGAAGACCAATATAGGTCACTAGGAATCCTCTTACCTTCTCTGAGATACTAGGATTTTGCCTTTTTAATTTTCAAAGCTGAAATTTGAAAAGGGACAACAAAGAAGAAGGTAAGAGTTTAGCTAGCAGAATGTAGGGCCTGTACAACACAAATTAATTTTTGGTTCTTGCTTGTATCTTTCCTAATAAAAATGGCTAATACAAGAGAAATAATTATAAGCAGTTATATGATAGAGACAACATAATTTCTGAGTAGATAAACAAATGCATATGGCTAAACATTTAAATGAATGAAATAGATTAATATAATTTTGATTCTTAAAAACCTCAACCTTTTTACATCAGGCTTTGGTTCCTTAAACTACTTTTTGAAATCAAGAGAAGTTCTTGAGTGAGTGCAGCATTAAAATCCTATGTAGTTCTCTTGTCTACTTTACTTGAAGTACTGGTATTACTGTCAAGTTTGGGATTTAGGAAGCCAATTTCCATATGTTTAGTTGATACTCTCTTAATAGGAGAGATTGCAAAAGGGAGGTATTTGATCATCTGATGTATGCTGTAATGCGACAGGCAATCCAAAACAAAGAAAAAATATAATTAATGCCAGGGCTCAAGGTGAAGGAATAGATAAATTCACAAGTAGAAGACAACACAGGGCTTGAAAATTTTAAAGAAAAAAACGCACAACTTAAGGTCTGCTTTAAATATTTCATTTGAAAATCATACATGGCACCTTTGGAGGTCTTATTATTTCCATGTATTGTTTTTTCTGCCTGTGATCTACCTTCTTTTCTCTGAACTCTATGTTGGATAACTTGGTGAAAGGGACACAGAGGCTATGGGCAGCACATATTTTTCATTCAGGTCTGAGCACCACAGATATCAACACACCATGTTTAACTGCCCTCCTGTGGGTTGCCCCTATTTATTGCTTCCTGCATATGGTTTGACTCATTTCCAGGTTATTGAGGTTGATTCCTCAATTTCCATGTAAAAAAATTAGGATAAGCCTTGAAAAATGTGAAACAATTAGATTTTTGAATTTATTTTTTTTTTTAAATACTGATTTACAGCCACAGCTGACTGCGTTCTTTTGTTGCAGGTTTGATAGATAACTCTGGTCTGAGGCTAATTTATACTCCGGTTTTAAGGAAATACGATGCTGGAGTTATTGAAGCTGGTCTTTGGGTCAGCCTTTTCCACAATATCCCACCGGGCATGCCTGAATTTGTGTCAGAGGGTCACTGCACACTGGAATGTCTGGAAGAGGTATGTTTCCTGCCTGGATCCATTGGTTTTCATTCTTAGAAATAGTTTTGGACAGCCTCTTTAACTTCTTGGGAAGATTGATAGTTACTGGTTAAAGACATGTGAGCAAAGGCATCTGCTACATGCTGCCCTCCAGAATGTTGAGTCTTTTTGATCTGGGTATTCAGGGTGTTCAGAATTCACGCTGCTTTACTGGTATGAGTAATATTGGATAACACAGTGCTTGTGATGATTTAATTGTGTGTTCAATGTATAAGCATATATTGCTTTACGTGGCAAAGCTATTAATAGTCTGGAATAGCTAGCCCAGAAAAAATGTTTGGAGAGAATAATTAAGATATCTGCATATGCAAAAGGCTTCTCATAGTGAAGTGAAAGCCTGAAAGGTATTCTTAGACCAACCACAGAAACTAAAGACCAGGACAGGTTTTGTTGCATGGCCCAAAGTACAAAACCATGCATTCATTAAACACTTGGTTCATTAAGGTAATTTAAATATCTCTACAGATAATGGAAGCATTGTCTAAAATCTATGATTAAGATACCATGGGAGATTCTCACATACTTTTTCATTTATAGAGAAAGGCTGAATCCATGTCTGCTTTTTATGATGTGGTTTGGAATGAAGTGCAAATTAGATATGGAATTTAGGTTTGTTCTTGGTGGTACATATTCTCATAGCCTGTATTTCAGCCTAAAAACACTGGAGTAGTCTGTTATCATGAGGTTTCTGACCTTAAGGCTGTACTTGAAAGGTATTGTGATAAAATATTATTTCTAGTTTGGGCTCTGAATAAGAATCAAAGTTTAGCATACCAAAACTTCGGACCTGTAGATCTCAGCCAGAATGGGAGTGATGTCAAGTTTTTTTCAATCTGGAAAAGTTCATTATGAAATGTTTTTGACCTGGAAAAAAGTTTCAGATGTAAACCTACAGTATTTCACCACCAGTTGATTTGAAGATGGGAAGTAGAGAATATTATAATTACAGCCTCTTAATTTAAAGTGCTTCTCTTGGCACAATTTTGATTATAATGTCATTCGTAACTGCACAGAAATTCTTTTTCACAACAAACATCCACATTCAACAGTATCGGCCAAAAACAGTAAAATAATTTACAGGTTTTAGTGTAATGACCTTGAAAGTCTTAATCTATTGAGAATCATTGGCAGTCCAGTTGATTTTCATAAAAACGGTGTGCATTAGGAGTCAAACCACATTTTTATTTAAAAAAAATCACAGAAAAAAAAACTAGCCTTTTTTGTATATAAAACCTTAATTTCACATACAGATTTGTTTTTGCTCCAGACTGAACTTTGCTGTAAACTGAGGGAATGTAAAATGCATTTATTAAAATATTTTCACTCTGTCTGTCCATTGCATTACATTACATTACATTGCATCTGGGCACGCTGATGGTGTTGCTTTCCCCTGGCCAGGCTCTAGGTGCTGAGAGACCTGCGGGGATTCATGTGTTTGCAGTACTTCTTCATGCTCATCTTGCTGGCAGAGCTATCAGGATGCGCCACTTCCACAATGGCGAGGAGCAGAAGCTGCTTGCTTATGATGATGAGTTTGACTTCAACTTCCAGGAGTTTCAGTATCTGAAAGAAGAAAGAACCATCTTGCCAGTATGACACTCTTAATTCTTTCCCTGAAGTGTTTAAAGATAGTGTGCCTAACATTTATGCCCATTTAGGATTAACTTTGCTACAGAATTTCTTGAATGTTTTGCTCATTTTTCCACTTATCGCAGAGTGGCTCATGCGTTAAAGTTGCAGTGTCACAGGAGTGTCCACCCAATTCGCTACAGAACTGGCTTGGCCCATCAATTCAGGCTGTTCTTTGGGTGTGTTTGGTGTCCACAATTACTTGATTTGATCTTTACTGTTGTAAATGTTTGAACAAAGCAGAATATAAAATCACATGTGTGCCTGGTTGTGCCATCTTTAGGCATCCAGCCAGCTGGGTGCATAAACACCACCACATGGCTTTACAGAGCTGTTGGGAGCAAGTAGCAGATCCTGAGTATTTGCACACAGCAAGTATCCAGCCTTGCGAACATGTCACAAATCAGCCAAGCCTTCTGTTTGTTTCACATTTTTATTTGTTGTTGGGAGTAAAACTCTGTGCTCATCTTCCTCGTGAGGTTTCTCTGAGTAAACAAAACCCTTTGGAAGAAGAAATCATGCAAGTCCATCTACTGTTTTTGTGAGAAAAACGTAATAAATCTTTTAGAAAAATTCCAACTGGAATTATATTATAAAGCAGTAGCTATCCATAGGTATTGCATGAAAAGAGTCTATATTTTTTTTGATGAGTCACTCATTTAAGAATTATTCACTCAAACTTTGTTAGTTCCAGCTAGCGTCTATTTTTGAAGCTTTGGCCTGAGGACAGAAAGTTTAATGCTGCAAAGGTTGGGTGTTCCAGATCTGGCCAGCAAAGCAGCTGGAAATGTGCTTGCCCTGGTGCATGTGAACAAGCCCATTACTTCATGGAATTGGTCAGATGCAAAATATCAAACAACTGGATTTTGTTTATGATTTGAGCCAGTAAGGGGAAGGGAGCTGAAAAGCCCATTGCAATGACTGAACTTCAAGTATGATCAGGAGCCCCATGGTTTAAACTTCCAGGTTTCTCTTCAAGTCCCTTTCTCTCTTATGTCTCTTCTCCCACACTGGCATACTTTGATATTTGTCCTTTAAAGGCAAGAAGCTAAAAAGCTAACTTTCTAATTTAATTTCTACAGCAGAACCTGGATGTTCAGGTGCAGCATTTACTCTTTGAAGTCCAACTGCTTGTACTCCACAGCAACTTCAAAGACAAACTGGTGTTACCTCCTCCAGGAAAGAAGTGTTGAAGGGTTTAGGAAGAGGGCTGGCAGAAGATGACAGGTTTGCAGAGAAAACTTGAAATATTTTTAGGAAAATCCATGCAGATTATAGAGAAAGGCCTCTTAAAATTCAAGAACAAAAGGGAGTAGACAGCAGAAAGACTAAAAGAGGTATTTGATAGTATCAGCAACTTAAACCAGACAGCTCAAGTAGAAGCTGGAATTCTTTCTCTGAAGTGAGCCTTTTTCATGCCTTTTATTGTTTTCATCTTATGCAAAAATACCAGTACAGCTTTACATACATCATTCTGGTGTAATTCAGACCACAGTCTAATCAATTAACTAATAATACTAAAAATTTTCATAGAAGTTCTTGTTATTCTCTCCTTCTGCCAGCTCTTCCAAGGGTGTATCCTTCTTTCAGCTGCTGGAGTCCGGGTTATTTGTTTTCTTTGCGTACTAGCACTCTCTTCTGAATTTGGAAGCAAAAGATCTAATCTCACATTCACTTTTAGTGAATGTTATCCGGTCTGTAAGCTGTGAAAGCCAGAGACCTCACTGGTGGGAACCAGCATATTCCTGCTGGGAGCAGCGAAGCTGTGCCAGTACACACTGCTTCAGAAAACTCTCCTTTTGGCCGACACAAGGCTGACGCACCTTCTTCCAGCAGCACAGAGTATAGTTAGCACTAACGTTGATCTGGCAATGAGACAGCCTGCAGGAAAAAAGAAATTCTCAACATTTGAAGGGTGATCAGATTTTTTCAGGGCAGATTAATACAACGGGTGATAAGGGCAGTTGATGATACAAAAAAATGAATGAAAGCAAATAAACTTCTGGCATCCTTGTGATAAGAAGTGGCCCAAAAATACCAGATTTTTGATGTCTGGCAATGTTCTTCGATATTTTAGTTTCCACTTGATTATCATGGTGATTTTGAGATTCGTATTTGATTAGGTACTGGGAATGAAGTTACTACCAAAGTGTAGATCAGTTTGTCAAGACAGCAAAAAGTTAATTGTATGTACTTGAGAAGGTAAGTATTCAGCCTTTCCCATACATATCTGTCAATGTAGTTAAGTCTTTGCCTGCCAATCCTCTACTCCCAGGCTTGGCAGATAAATAGTTGTTATTGTGATGTGGAAAATCTTCTTTTCCTCATATGGCAAGAATTTCCATTGAAGATGGCAGGATAAATAGCCTGGGGAAAGCTATACAAAGTAGCAGTGGATGAGTTTTGGAGCAAGAATCATGTGTATCCAAAATCTACATATACAGTTTTCCTGAAAACAGGATTATAACTGGGCACCTCCATTGCTATTTTAAGAAAACAGACCAGACACTTAATAAGACGCCTTTTAAATCCATGGGGGATCCCTGAGGATCTGGGAAAGTACAAATGCTAAATGCTAAGGCCTTAGCATATGCCAATTACCTAATCCTTTGCTCTTTCAAAAACTTGTATCCAATGCTCTGATCTTTATTTCTTAAGTGTTTGCTGTCATCTGTGGTTACCTGAAGCTGGTGTTGATAAACTTCAGAACTGTGAACTTCCTAAATCTTGTGTTTCAGGGGGACAATTTAATCACAGAATGTCACTACAGTACTGTGGACCGAATTCGCATGACATGGGTAAGAAAAGTTTTAATGAATCAAAATAAGTACACAGGTAATATTGGGGTCTAAAATCTTTCTCATAAAATGCTATTAAAAAGTGTGAACTTACTTGCTAATGCCTGTGTGCACGTAATTATGCATTATCTTTTTTTCATAGATTCTCAGGTTTTAAAGTTATCAGGACTATTATGATCATAGTCTGATCTCTTACATAAAGCATTCATGTGACTACTTTATAAAACTAAGCAAGCCAGCTCATAAAAGACCTTCAAAAATCAGTCTTCACTACTATAAGGAGTGTTCTTCATAACACGTGTTAACATGCAAATTCTTCATACTGTAATGAATTATTTTTATGAATTTGTTACACATTTTTCTGTGAAGTTTTAACTGCCAGTTCTTATGTATTGATTTTTACTCATGCCATGACCAAGATGGGACCACTTGCTTTCATGCCTAACGTAGAATCCAGGCAGAGTGCAGGTCCTTTGGTCTGGGAGGAGGAGGCTGGGTGCAGTGAGCCTCTGCATGTTACCTTTCTCAAGCAGCTGGTTTTCCAGCGGCAGAGACCCTCCCAGACAGCTGCTGTCCCCAGGGCAGCATAAGAAGAGTCTGCAGGAGTCTGCTCCGTACCCTTGCACCCTTGCAGCTGAGGCACGGGGATCGGCTGTGCTGCAGCCCTGGGTGCATGTCCATGGCAGCAGACAAGGCAGGGCCATGGCCAGGGTGTGAGCATCCCCTTTGGGGTAGAGGGGATCTGGCTCAGGTTTGGCACATGGCAGCGCACGGTCTCCCAGACATAGCTTTTTAGGTTAGCAGAGGCCAGGCACCAGCCATTGTGATGTGGCCACTTGGTTTTGGAGGTGAAACAAATTTGGTTGCTGGGACATGAGCTGGACTGTGCCAGCTGGCTACGAAACCACAGAGTGATGCCAGACCCACTATGTTCATGGGAGGGATGTAGCTGCTGGCACCCAGCCTTCACCAAAGGCTGATCCTGCTTTCTCAAGAGGGGCTGGATCCAGATCTCCAGGAGGCGAGACCTGAGGGGTTTCTGTTCAGCAAGGAAGACCTGTTTCTGGCATCCAGAGAGCACAGGGATATCTCTCCCTGAATCATAGCTTGCATGTAGGCACATGCAGTCGGTATATAAAGAAAAGCAAAAGAGTGAGAACAAAGGCTTTTGAGTTTTTGTCCGATTTTTCTGTGTGGTGACCACATTAGCTCTTGGCCCTTGGTTCATGTGTTTTGACTTCTCCATTCCTATTCCTGTGGTTCTGTGAGATTTGTGGAACGGTTCCCACATGGGATTTAGGAACGTGCAGTTCATAATCTTGTCCATATTTACCAAGATAAATTTTAAATTAGTTGTTTGCTCCATGGCTCTCACTGGAAGACTGTTTAAGAATATGTTTCTTCTGCTAGCTAAATATCTTACTTTAATTAATTATTTTATAGTTAGTGCTCATTTGTTCTTGAGTAAACATTATCTGTTAACTTAAATAACTCTTTTTTTTCTTACTCTTTATCTGCATATGGACTTACAAGGACAGTCCATATAGATACATATTCCATCCCGGCCTCCATTTTACTAGCAAAGCTCATTTAATTTCTTATTAAACAGACTAATTATCCTACCAGATTTTTTTCTACATCTGCTCCACTTTGAAGCCCTTTTTATGAAACATGGTAAATATATGTGCTTTGGAGGCAGCTGAAAATAAACCTGAACTTCTCAGATAGTACTCTTCAACATAATAGGAGTCTTATTTTATTGATAGTTGTTCTTTCTGACATCTTTTAAGCTTGGGAGCTATTGCTTGAGCTTGCAGTGTATTTTGTAATTAATTATGTAATAACTTCTTGCTACTTGATAATAATGTGAATCAGTGTTTTTATCCGTGGGATTCCAATGATATCTTGATTAAAAGAAAAATCCCATTTTCAGGGTGGTCTGAGCACCAGGAATGAAATGTGCCTGTCATATCTGCTCTATTACCCGAGAATCAACCTCACCCGATGTGCAAGTATTCCAGATATAATGGAACAGCTCCAGTTCATTGGTGTTAAGGAAATCTATAGACCAGTCAGGCAAGTAAAATGTTTATGAATATGTGTAACACCTCTGTTTCTGTCCGTGGGATTACAGGGTCATTTTTATATGACCTTTATTTCTTTCTGGTAGTGCAGCATATTGCAGGGTGACTCATGTCTCTTCTTTTTGGTCAATACGCTGTGCTGCTACTTATTTCTCCTGTCAAATTATTTTGCATCTTTTTTTTTTTTTTTAAGATAAAAAAGGAGTTTCTTCTGTTAAGGAAATAATGTTTCTCACAGCAGTTTTTTTTTACCACAACATCTGTAAAAAGACTATGTATTAATCTTTTATCAATGCTTCAAATCTGTNGGAGGTGGTGGAGTCATCATCCCTGGAGGTGTTCAAAAAACGTGTGGATGTGACACTGCAGGACATGGTTTAGCAGGCATGGTGTTTTGGGTTGACGGTTGGACTAGATGATCTCAGAGATCTTTTCCAACCTTAATAATTCTATGATTCTATGATCAATTTATTAAAATGTATCAGTGTTTCACATATATAGCGATAATTTTGAGAAAGGAGTTTGGGAGCATGGGTGCTGTCAGTAATTCTGCTGAAGTCAGTCGGTACAACCAGATCCTAGAACTGTTGCTTACATATAGAGCTTAACGCTGTCTCGGTGACACTGACAAAAATGCACAAAAGGGGAAGAAGTTGCAAGTTGGAAAGGAAATGGAGAGATTGAGACACTATTGAATTGTTCATAGTAAAAGATAAATGCTAGATAAGCACCATGATGGAGATAAATGAGAGAACTGGAGGCTTTGGAAGAATAACAAGTCAGGGGATGATATGCAAGGTAAGTAGAGAGAAAAACATGGAACCAGTGGTAGGAATCTAGTCAAGAGGAAGAAAAGAGCTTTTCAGGTGAGCTGTTGGCTGCAGGGGCTTGCAATTTTGTGCAAAGACACTGTATCCCAAGTCTGGGACTCCTACTGTTCAGAGAAGGAGGACACTGGGCATTTTTGATGTAAATTCATGTCAGAAAGAAAAACCCCAAGCTCATTCATCATTTTTTCTTCCTAATAAAAATAACCCACAAGAATCTGAATTTTGGCCTGCTGCTCAGCTCAAAAGGAGTAATATCATTTTGTTGTAAGATCTGTCTACTTCAGTGCTCCCCAAATATCAAATATCCCCTCTGTAAATGGCGAGGGGTAGGGGATGACCTCCACAATGATATTGCTCACTAAGAGCAAGAGTGATTTCAAGAATCTAACATAAAATTTTGGTAGGAGACAGGAGGAAGCCCACTATAGACAGGATAAATGTGTGTGAGTATATAAAAATCAATAAATAGCATATTTCAGTTTTTAAGTGTCCCTTACAGTGTTTAAAATTAAAGCTTCTCAATAGCAGATCAGTGGTGGAAGTCATTGTAAACAGAGTAAAAATAGTCTAAAGAGGAAATTTCCCAAATGAATGAAATGCAGAAAAATAATCAAACAATAGAAAGTAGAATGCACTATTAGTGGTGAAAGGTGAATTACACTTGTATTGTTAGCTGCACTAAAATAAGGTAATAGTAAGATTTTAAAATAAAATGGATAGACTAATAGTGTGTTATCACATTTAAATTTTAAGAAAACTGCTTTCCTCATACAGTTTAGCGTAACAAAACCCTATAAAACTATTATTGCAAAGTATTTTGATGTACAGGCTTGCTGGTCTTAGTTCTGAAATTTATATCCAAGTCAGAAGAGTTTGAAAACAGTCACTATGCTATCAGCATCTACTTCATTTTCCACACTATTTCTACTTAAAATCTCTTTTAATACAGGGAAAACACAGTTTCTAAATTAATTCTAGCTAAAAGAGTCTTTCTGAGCTTAGAAAGAAAATATTCTAACAAATGTATGCTCTCTTGAGTGTTCATTCATGATAACCGTACTTAAGGAAAAAATGCACATTTGGCCTGGGGAAATAAAGATGTTTTGAATAGAGTAAGTATGCAGACTGTCTGCCGCAAATGGCATAGTAATTAGAAGAAGAGATTATTAATGCCTCCAGTATTTATGACCTAATCCACAATTCTTGTTTCATTAAGCTCTGTCAGCCTAAGGATATGTGACCTGATACTCATCTCTCTTGTGTCAGTCTTACACTGGAATTGCTTCACTGACTCCTCTAAAGTCTCTCTTGACTTACACATGAAGGCAAACTGGAGGCAGGATCAAGGCACTCGGGCTTACTTTAAAACTCTTTTTTTCCTCAATCTGATGGCATAGACAGTGGTATAAATCATGAGGAGCTGAGATGAAAGTGATTGGGCCACAATAGTGTAAAATAAGTGCTTGATTAAAATGATGTCCTCTGTACCTAGCTGTTGAGTAGATCAGAACTTTGGTATAGGCAGCATTTTACCCAAAGTAAGTGGGAGACAGCCTACTGCAAGATAACACAGATCTGTCTAAAATGCTTTGAAAAGAGAACTCATGCTCTAACCAAAGCATTAACTAGATTACTTAGATAAAATTTTAACTACTTTTATTCTTCCACTAGCTGTATTGGACTTTCTGTTTTTAAAAACTTGACCCATCCACCATGTTGTTTCCATTCATGCCAGTAGAGTCAAACAAGGACAAAACAAGAACAATTCAAAGGGTTTTCTTTTGCTGTTGTTTTTTTTTTTTTTAATTTTCCTTTGTTATTATTTTTGAATTTTCTTTACTACATGAAAGACAAGAAATCTCATTCCTTCTCTTTCCACATCTTTGGCTAGTGGGGAATGGGATTGGCCCCGCTTGGTCATAGGGAGGATTCCCACACGTGGGCAAATAGTCAGATCTCTCACAGCAATGTGGCAGGTCTCTATCCCACCCCTGGCCAAAAGTGCCCTTGCAGCCAGCATGTAGGGACATGCCAAAATGTCATGTCCACAACACCAGTTATTCTCATTTGATCTTTTGGCACTGCTGCCAACCAGTGCATGTTAGAGCAACTCCTGTGCGAGGCTGAGTTTTGACGTATTATCTGAGTTATGACTAGAGCTTGGCAAAGCCATCTGGAAGCAGCTTTCTAATGGCAAACATTTCTTTACAACACTGTCTGCCAAGCCTAGTAGGGAGCGTAGGTTTTGTTTTGTTTTCTTTTGAGAAGTTACAACAGAAGATCTGTTTTGTATTGCCTGTGTATTCAGTTTGTAGATCAGAGAACATCAATGTAATTCTTTTTCTTAACTTAAAGTCCTTCATTTCTAAAAACACCTGGCAGCAAGTCCTAAACTGCTGACAAACTTTCATAAGTCTGTTAAAATCAATGAAACTGCATCAGTTTTCAGTAGCAGAGAATTTAGCTGAGAATGTGAGGTAGGCATAATATACATCTTAATAGTACGTTTGTTTTTCTGAGTAGATTCTCCAAAAGCTTTTTCTCATCAGTTCCAACTTGATGGTATTTATCTATTTTTTTTAAATCTATTTATCTATTTTTCTTTAGGACTTGGCCTTTCATTATCAAGAGTCCTAAGCAATACAAAAACCTGTCTTTTATGGATGCAATGAACAAATTCAAATGGTCCAGATCAGAGGGTCTCTCCTATAATGAACTTGTGCTTAAGCTACCGGTGAACGTGAGATGTTCAAAAACAGATAATGCAGAATGGTCGGTAAGTCTAAGTGTTGAAAAGGAGGCAACAGTGCCATGAAACAAATGTGATTTACTGTGCTTCACTGTGCATGAATAAGTACGTGGTTATATGTCTTCAGACTGTTTTCATGGCTATATTGCATTTACATACAATAACAAATGATGAGAATGTTTCATCAATGCTTTTGCCTCACTCAGGTTCTAGAAGTATTTATAAAGAATAGAAAAGTTGGAGCTTTGATCAGCACTTGGGATCAGTAATAAGAGTATGAAGCCTTTCAGTGTGTCTGGGACTGATCAGAGAGTAACCATATCTGTCCAAATTAGGTGACCAAGTTAGAAGTCTGTTTTCCCTTGGCTGCCTCTGTTGTCAGGGACTTACGTTAGGGTCTTGCAATGGATGATTCAAAATCCCTAAATCAGGTTTCTTCTCTGAGTCACTCTATAGGGGGAAGCTTACTGACTGCGTAAGGAAGCCTCAAGAATCTAACTTCTTATCTCAGGCATCTAGACCACCTAAAGTTATATGAGGACTCTTCCAATATCACTTGCTTTTTTGCTGGTCTTGTGTCTTAGAGATGTCTATAGTATTGGGCCAAAAAAAGTACAGTTGGATTGACCTTTTCCTTTGTGCACCTTTGGAAGATTTTATTTTCTATAGTTTTCCTTTCCAAATTCTCTTGATAAAAAAAAATGTAAGATAAAAAATAATTCCCCAGTAAGTTATTATTTATTTTAAACGTCTACTGGTATTTTAACAGGACTGCTGGGAAAAGCTATCACCTTTAGTGTTGCTGTGTGTTTATAAAGTACTAGTGCATGTGGTATCATCAACTTCTTGACCTTTGCAACTGCTGTCCTGTAGCAGCTGCATAGCCATTGTTTCACTGATTATTTGTCAGAGGACAAGTTCAGATGATGAAAAGCACAAGAAAGCACAAGAAATGTTATCAGGAGGGAATAGACGGCTTTTTTTTTTTTTTTAAACGGTAAGCTTTCTGGAAAATTCTATTCCCCTTTATCTTACAGGATGAAGGAACAATACTTTATGACTTAAAGAATGTAGTCAAAGACTGAGCTCACTGAAACCAGGAGTGCTTCGTTCTTCCTTTTAATCATAGATTCCTATTTCAAATAACTAGGACATACTCATCAAAGCTAAGATTAGGACTCTTTCCTTTCCCCTCCCTTTTTAGTGATATTACATTAAATTGGCCATCCTCATCAAAATCAAGAACAGATTTAACCTGAATGGCCAAACAATCAGTGAGTTGTTACAAGAAGGAAAAAACTGGAAGCAGAGGAAGTGAGTTGAAAATACCTTCATCCTTCTGTAGGGGTGATCCCTTGATCAGTTTTAGCTTTGTGTTGTGTTTGCTAAGATTAAGTCAATATTTAGGGTTGGTTTTTTTTTTCTGCAGTGCAGGATAGTTGCAACATGGAAAAAACCCAAAGCAAGTGCATGCTGTGCATGTGGGCATTCAAACTTTCAAAAATATTTGTGTGCAGGGGCTCACATTTGCATAGCTTCTTTTCTGTAATGTGTAGGGAGTACATTTAGGAAAAGCATAGCCAAGCAGTGTACCTAAATTTCNTTATTATTATTATTATTATTATTATTATTATTATTATTATTATTATTATTATTATTTTCATCATTATTTTATCTTTCTCTGCTGTCCTATTAAATTTGCCTTTATCTCAACCCATGGGTTTTACTTTTTTTTTCCCCTGATTCTCTCCCCGTCCCACTGGGGCCGGGGGGAGGGTGAGCGAGCGGCTGTGTGGCTCTTATTGACGACTGGGTTTAAACCACAACAAAATCAACCAACAAAAGCCTAACCTTGCTTTACTGGAGAGGATGCCAGTGTGCACAGCTGCCCCCGAGCTGAGAACAACGGATGTGCACACTGGCTGATCTTTTGGCGTGCAATATATTAATATTTTTACTGAGCTTGATGTCTCCACAGAAAGACTCACAACCCTAGTACAAAACTAGCAATAGATTCTCATGCAAGCTGCCAGCTAGTCAGAGAGCAAGATACAGATTTCTAATCTTATGTGAAGAAGCTCTGATCAATTTTTATTATTTTAATTGCAGATCCAAGGCATGACGGCTTTACCCCCTGAAATAGAGAGACCGTACAAGACAGAACCAGTAATATGCAGCTCATCTTCCTGTTTATGTTGCAGTTTATTCCTCACCCTGTTGTTTATTGTACATGTCACAGCCAATACCATAGGAAACATTGGGCCCTTTGTATAATAATTTTTATTCATTTGTGTTCTGTATACCATGCAAGTTCTGATGTGTTTGCACTGTTGCTATTGTAGATTTATTTTTTTACATATTAATAAACTAAATTTGCCAGTTCAAAATAAAATGTGTACTTCCTCTGAAAATTGTGGGGTTTTTTGGTTTTCAGTATAAAGTATGTATAAAACACAGTAGGTACATTGGCACGTTGCATATTGAAATCTTTTCCCATACCATTTTGTTACACTTTGTCCTGGCTCTTTCCCGTGGTGTTTTCAAAACCAACTATGTATATGGGTAAAAATAATAAACTAAAAGCAACTTAGTTAACCACATTCAAGCTGGTGTATGCTGTATTATTTTGTCTCGGTTCTTGACATCTGCAAGTTATGAAATTATTTCTGTATGGACAGGTCTTGCAAACATGTATTTGGGCATCTGATTGACACCTGCTGTAAAGCTACGGGAAGGATTAATTCAGGGAGGACATTTCTGGGAGCAACACATTGCAAGCCATGTCTCCACCTTATGAGAAGTGAGCGCTATGGGTGTGAAAGGGATGAACCCCAAATCCCCCCATAGCAATTGCTGTACAAGTCCTTCAACTTGGCAGGGATTTCTCTCCTCCTTTTCTGTTCTTTATCTCTTTCCCAGTCCCTGGCAATTCACTGTCTTTCTTTTGTCTTAAGATATTTGTATGGCGAGTAACGCTTTGGTGAGGGGTAGGCACACCTTTACTAGATTCGATCTGGATAGCAGGAGCAATAAAGATCTAACTTGCAGCCAGGCTCTGGCACGCACAGGGAACCAGAGTATGAGCCTGCCAGGAGCTCTTGTTAACACATGCCAAGCATCACAATAGGCCAAACTGTTGATTAAGAGGTTATTTTTGTGTCTCGTGTGTAACTTTATTTATTTGTTTATTTATCTATTTATTTATTT
>VZTL01023163.1:14378-33869 GCA_013400535.1 Scopus umbretta | reverse complement strand
GTGTGCGTGCGTGTGTGTGGAAGCACCGGGCTCCTGCGATCGGTGTCTGAATGAAACTACGTAAATGCATATGTCTGTACGTTGCACTGGAGGGAAAAACGGAGCACTTCTGCGAGAGCTTGGATTCAAATGTGGTTCATCTGGTCTCCAGGATTTTCCGTCTCTTTGGGGTTGCTCGCCTTCCCGGGCTGCGAGGCGGGATTTTCTGAGCTTTGACACATCTTTGGAGATGTCTGTTAAACAGGAGTCTGGGAAAAAACATTTGAAATCGTAGAGCTATATTTTTTTTTTCGTCCCTTTCCCATCCCCTTGGTGACTTGAAGCATCAAAGCGGCCAGAACTTAACGTTTCTGAAGACTTGTGATGTTTGGGTTTTGTTGTTGCTATTTTTTTTTTTAGAGGAAACTTGACAGAGGAACATATTTATAGTCCAAGTAAGTACTTTACAGAGGAAATTTAGTTTGTGTAACTTAACAAAAAAAAAAAAAAAAAAAAAAAAAAAAGCAGTGTTGAGGTTTCTAGCTTAAAGTGCGTTGGATTAACGTTCATCCAAGGCTGTTTAGCAAATCGTATTGAATTGCAGTTTTTACGGTGTGTGTCCGTCCGCTCCGTCGTGTCCGTGGTAGTTCAGCACCTAGGGGAAAATGCACCTGATTTTGAATCGGTATAATATTTTTTAAGATGTATTTCAACACCGAGGAGGAAATGGTCCTAAAGTAAATTTATAATAAGTAATAAATGTGCACCTGGAAGTAAAGTATTTACAGCATTTTAATCCCTATTTATACCGCGCATCTCAAACCGAGGAGGAAACACTGAGAAGACAAAAGTACCTCCGAGACCCTGAGAACTCCCCCACACCACCATGAATGAAACCGTGCCCGATACAGTAACTGGATTATAATTTTTGGTGTTATTAATTTTATTATTATTGGCTGCTTTACTTTTTTGGGTTCATCCTCCTCCTCTTCTTCCTCTCTCCCTTCCTCTTGCTGCTTCCTCTTGGGAATTATGGCTCATCCGGGGAGAAGAGGCTACGATAACCGGGAGATAGTGCTGAAGTACATCCACTATAAACTCTCGCAGAGGGGATACGACTGGGCTGCCGGCGAGGACAGGGCACCCCTGCCTCCGGGTCTCTCTCCTCCTGCTGCTGCTGCTGCTGCGGTTGCTGCTGCTGCTGCTGCTGGGACTTCCTCTGATCACACTGGGCTGGTGTCTCCGCACCCCGAGCCCCCCGGCTCGGCTGCTGCTAGCCACGCGCCCCCGGCCGAGGGGCTGCGCCCCGCGCCCCACGTCGTCCACCTCGCCCTGCGCCATGCGGGGGACGAGTTCTCCCGCCGCTACCAGAGGGACTTCGCCCAAATGTCCGGCCAGCTGCACCTGACGCCCTTCACGGCCAGGGGCCGCTTCGTGGCGGTGGTGGAGGAGCTCTTCCGAGACGGGGTTAACTGGGGCAGGATCGTGGCCTTCTTCGAGTTCGGCGGCGTGATGTGCGTGGAGAGCGTCAACCGGGAGATGTCTCCGCTGGTGGACAGCATCGCCGCCTGGATGACCGAGTACCTGAACCGGCACCTGCACAACTGGATCCAGGACAACGGAGGCTGGGTACGTTCCCCGATCGCTCGTTCCCTCTCCCGCCTCTGGCCCGCAGCCCGTGGGGCTCCGGGGTGGGCAGCGCCCCGGAGGGGGGGTTGCACTCGCGTTGAGCGGGGGGAAAGCAAAAGGTTTGCCTGGGGGGGCGTCTGCACCGAAGCAGCGTAGGCCTTTTCCCAGCTGTCGAGTTTCACCTGGTTGCAGGGTTACGGTGGAGGGGTTTGGCGTGGCGGGGGGGGGGGGCAGCTACAGCCTGAGAGCGAAAAGGACGAGCGAGGCACCCTCTTCGTCAGCGGTCTCCGCTCTCCTGCCCCTGTCCGCCCTCACCCGCTGGCAGCACCATCCCCGGCCAAGGCAGGGTCCCGCAGCGGGGTGGGAAGGGGCGGCAGAGGCGCCCGTCCAGCTGCCGGGGGCAAGGCACGTCACGGCAGGTCCCAGGCTCAAGGGCAACAGGGACCACCGGCGCGTGCGTGCCGGCATCCTTGCCCGTTAGGGGTGACTGGCCAGACAGGCGCAGGGCGAACGCGGGATCCCCGTGCTACAGGCGAGCAGGTGGCCGTCGGTGCTGGCGTCTACAGCTGTGGTGGCAACAGGGTTTTACGGTATAGCACATGTCTAGCGTGAAGAATCTGTCTTTGTCTCGAGATGAAACAAAGGTGCCAGGAGCCGCGTCCATGGGATTGTTCTGGAAAACGAGCGTTTGTTGGGATCCGATGGGTGACAGTGTTTCTGGGGTAGAAATCACCTCTGGCCGGGGCTGGCTTTCAGCATCATCCAGAAAGCGAAGATTTCCATTTGTGGAAAATGGACAGCTTTTGCGCTGCTAGTAAATCAAAAGCCTTTCCTTTTCCTCCCTCTCTTCTTTCCAAGATAAATAACCGCATTGAAATTAGAAAGGTATATCTTTCCTTTCTTCCTGTATTAGTTGATATACTGTAACAAGATGTGGTCCCAGCCGCTCTCCCGCAAACCAAATCTGTTCTATCTGTAAAGCTCATGATATCAATGCGTTGGGGGAAGAAACAGTAAGCCATACCGAAGAAGAAACTTCACGTATGGGCTGAGAGCTGGCGCAAGGCACCTAGAAACGCAGGTCTGCTCAGTAGGAGACCGGCAATTTCAGGTCCGGTCCCCTGTGAAATGCAGTCAGAGAGCTGACTCAATTACACAGCACACCTTTAAGAGGCGTGTGTAAAGGAATGTAAAGTACAGTATATGTTTCCCAGTTAACACAGTTCGCAAGCCCGGTGTTTGTGAAGCATTACCACGTTAAATTCTCAGCGCTGGGTCTCTTTCTAAGTCAGCACTGGGCTCAGTGACGTGCCACCCGCATTGAGCATCTTTGTTAAAAAATGAAGGTGCTGCCTTCCCTGCTGCCAAACCCACCTAACTGAAGGCACGCGTGTCCGGGCATCCAGAGGACACCTACGTGCTGCTGTAACGGAGGGAGTATGGCTTTGGGGCCCTTTCCTCAGCAGGAATCCACATTGCACGCCTCTCGGAGGAGTGCTGCAGATCCCTGGCTACAAGTCAGTTGGAGGCAGGATTGTTCTCCTGCTCTCCCCTGCTTCCACCAAGAAGAAAAAAAAATTCAAGATTCATGGGGTCAGAAGGGGGAGCAAAAAATGTGTGTGCATGTGTGTATTTATATACATATATACATATGTATATGCATATATAAGTATGCATACATGTACAGATACATGCGCGCACACACACACACACACAAAATTACTCTGGCGCTTAGCAGTTGGGACCACACTTGGGAGAGGGAGACCTATCCCCTGATCCCCTATTTCATGGACCACTACAGAGGGTTTGTTGATGGTGGCTTTTGTTTTGTTTGTTTGTTTTTCCACAAAACAGATAACTGGGGGGGAGGGGGGGGGGAATCTGCACGCAGTTCAGGCTTTTGGAGACGTTGGCTGGTTAAAAGATGAGCAGCTAAAGGGTTAGGGATTTTGCGATTGCACTTCTGGGCTGGGATGCCTAACTTGTGCGTAAGTCCCTCCTCAGGCTGGAAGCCCGTTTGCGGAGCTGGGGCCCTCGGTTTGCTCCAGAGCCAGTGAAGTCATTCTGTTGACTCCAGTGAGCTTTGGATCAAATCCGTAAGCACGCTGGAGATGTATTGTCCTACGGGTGTATTGTGTAAAGAGAAGCATAAATAATGAATAAAATCGAGAATGTGAAAAGACAGGTGTTACCAGGCGTGATTGGCCAGATGAGGCGAGTGCGGGAGCTGTTTCTCAACGGTCAGAAATGCAAGAAACTCAGACTGTGAACATGCAAGAAACTCAGACTATGAACACTGACTGCCTTTAAAAGGAAAAGATGCTTCTTATCGATAGCCGTTTAGTTGTTTATTGAGATTTCCTATAAACAAAAGTTCCAGAGTTTGGATGCCTGTGATGCCATTTACTGCCGCGTGTTATTTGCAATGTACACATGGAAGAAGATGTGAAAAATATTACCCCAGAGTGACTTTTGCCTGTCTGTCTGGTAAACGGCTGCTATCTTTGAGCCATGGGATTATTAAACACAGGCAAAACCTTCTAGCTGGTTACAAAGAGCAAAAGACTAACGTGAAGTTGCAAACACAGCTTTTAGGCTCCTCTCTTCAGACAGAAGAAATCAAGGATGGATTTTTCTCAGGTTTTTTCCTAGCTTTCAGGATCTGTCAGTGGAAAAACATACATTGATATATGCACTCGGTCTTGGCGGTTGCACCATACCCTATGTACAAACCTTACTAAAGCACCATAAATGGCTCTTCCAAAGTAGCTGATCACCTTGCAGGTGGTGATGCTTTGTAGGACCTCAGCACAGCTGCGTGCAGGATCTCCCTGTCACGTAGGTTCCTGCAACAAGTGGGAGCACTAGCTGTTGTAGCCTTCTCCTCCTTTACATTGTGGCTCCCCAGTATGTTGGGCAGTGGTGAGTTTAATAGAGGCTGTGTAGTAGCAGAGAAGAAAGCATCGGAGTAAGTCGCGAGCATGTGTTACACAGTGAGTAAGTTGGACAGTGCTTGCTTTGAGTCTATTGTATGGGCCTATGTCTTACAATTGGGTCTGAAGTTTGGTTGAAATGTCTTTCTTGTTTATCTGCTGCTTTCGAATCGGTTCTGTAAGTTGACAATGTGTTTTCAGGACATGAATTCTTCATATCGCAAGGAAAACGAAGAATGAATGAAACATACCGAAGGGCAGGTTGGAAGGGGATATAGCTGGTGGGGTACTAATTGTAGGCACTAGACATCGCTGTTGATGGTGTCTGGGGATTGTTAATACCCTTACAATACACAGTGTCATGGGTTTGTTCAAAACTTAGAAAAAGCAACAGATGGGGACCGCCTGCACGGAGGCTGTATTATTAGCTTGTGGTTCTGGTGGCAAATAAATGCAGCTTTCAAAGATTTTCACGTAGGCCAGGATACCACAATATTGTACTTTGGCCTGATAACATCTTAATTGTGTTACAAAAGAAATAAGAGGAGAACCAGCTCATCTCTACAATTTTGTGGTACTTGGTATAATGTATGCTTTCTGATTGACAACTTAATGGCTTCATATCGTTTTTTAGAGCCTGGTGTTTGAGCTGCAGAAGGGCTGGCTTGGCAGCGGGCTGTCGTGCTTGGCGACTTTTGACTTTGACGTAGGGAAAGTTGAAGTGATGGAGCCGGTACAGGGGAAATAACCGTGTCTGTCTTACAGTGATGGGTTCCCTCTTTCGGCACCTAACATACGTGGGAGCCCCGCTCAGCTCTGGGAGCTTCTAGTCCAACATACAGCTTCTTCCCCAAGCTGTTCAAGAAAAATCAAGAGCGTCAGAACTATAGAAGGAGGCACAGGCACCATCATATATGTGTAGACAAGTACATCTTTGATGTAGAGTGTAAAGAAGCCCAGGTGAGCGAAGCAGTATTGTGTTGAAAATTCAGCCAAGGAAGCGTAATTTTATATGCCAATATTTACATTTGAACCAGGAATGTGATGGTCATGTGTTTTCATCCGATTCTGTTCTTTTATTGTGGTTCTTTATTCTGTTCGAGAATTAAAGCCAGATATGGGGAAGGATTTAGATGTCTGAAGTGGACTTTAGGGTGGAATGTAAGCACTTGCATCCTCTGAGTGCCTGCCTCACCAGAACGGTGGCAGAAGTCCCTGGCTTCTCGCTGTTCCTCACCCAAGCCAGCCAGGAGCTGCTCCTGCCTTGGGAGGGGGCAGCAGCTGGGCACGCTGAGGGGAACACTGCTCCCAAGAACCTCTGTGTCCAGAAGCTGGCAGGCATCCTCTGGGCCGGCTGCTGTGGCTCACATGCCATCCTCATGCGCAAGGGCAGCCGGGGGAAGCCTTCGTGTTTCCTGGCGGCTCCTTGGTTAAGGCCTCTCCCGAGGTAATGGGAGGCTTGCCTATGAGACCTTCTCCAGCCTGGCAGCGGGGGTATACACCCGCACCTCCAGCATCTGAGGAGGCTTCGCCTGCCAGATGGCTGCTGGTTTTGCCAACGTGTCCTCCCCTTTGGCAACAGGGCTCCTCCTCCTACTGCAGGGGTGAGATTTCATTTGGTGGAGGCGGAAGAACTGGGGTGTCTAATTCCCACTGTCTGATGTGTTTTCTCAGGTGGCTGTCTACAGCCAAATGAATAAATGCTTCTGGGACCAGCAACTAGACCCCAGGTTTCCCTTCTCCTGGGTTGACTGCCCTAAACTAGACTCCAGGTTTCCCTTCTCCTGGGTTGACTGCCCTAATCACTGAGCTTCCTTTTTTNCTTTCCCGGGGGTTCACTCCCCTAACACTGGCTTTCCTTTTTTTTTTTTTTTTTTTTTTTTTTTTTTTTTTGTTGCCTAGTAAATCATTAATTCTCTTTGCTCGGTGGCATGCCTTGGAAAGGAAGCGTGGAGAGTTGCCATGCCCCGTGACGGTCCATAGCCCACTCATGAATGTGAAGGATGGCAGATGGGTCTGTCTCCGGGACAGTGCTGGAAGTTGTGGATATCGGTGTGACGCAGGGGCCTTCCCATGCTCGTGTGTGGGGCACCGAACGAGATCTCATCCTTTTCAGGCTCTGGACCTGCTCTCCCAGCAGCTCAGCCAGGCACCCACCTGCACAGCATGTTGCTTCTCTTACAAGTCCTGAGCAAAAGCCTCTTGCTCCTCCGGCGCGGAATGGTGCCTTGCTCAGAGCCGGATGCCCCGCGCTGGAGCAGAGGCACGTTGAGGTTTTTTTGCCAGCGACATGAGGCCTTGTAACGACTCAATCCCCAGCGGGGCTAACCCCAAGTCACTGTTTGACTGGTAAAAGGAAACTATCTGAAATCCACTCAGTTAAATAAATGAATTGGCAGTTTCAAGTGTTACACCTTCTAGGTCCTTTGCCAGTTTTTGTGGCTTTGTGGGTTTATAATCGAATTCTCAAAGTATTATCAAAATATTTTTCTTTTTGCTGTTGCTGAAGAGCAAGAAATTCATTCTGTGGAGGATCTGTGCTGAAGCAAGGAGCAGAAGAGCTAGGGCAGAAAGAGAAAATGACTGTGGTTCTCTAGTCCCTTTCACAGCTTTCTCCGTAACTTGCAACAGCGTTAGGTTGTGTATTTTCTCAGAAGTCTCGTCTCTTCTTTTTCTTTTCTTTTTTTTTTTTTTTTCCAATTTAAATATATGTATTGACCGTAACCTTTAAAATTTCAGAACCAGGGGTCTCGATTAAGGAGATGATGTCATTTGCCTTGATCTTGCAAAGAACCATAAAGTTCAAAAAGCAATCCTATTAAAAAGTTTTACTTTGCTTTCAATATTGAGAAAGAAGTTAGTTCTGTGCCTGCATTAACGCAGGCCTCTCTCGAGCTGCTGCATTAGCTCTGCTGGGCAGTAAGTAGCTTAGTTTTTTGAGTATGTAGCTTGAAATTTGGAGTCGGTAATCCACGAAGAAAATCCAGTTGAATTTTTCTGCTGAGGCACGAGCGTTTCTCTGATGGCAAAGCACAGCTCTAGTGGGAGAATCACAAGACCTATGCAATGATGTGTGAAATTGCACGTGGAGCAGAAGCGTTTTTCTCAGAGGCCAGATACCAGGGCCTGGGCTTCCTAAGGGAGCACGGGAATTTTGTATTGCATCTCCAGCAAATGTTAAGTAAGCCCTTGTGCCCGATACAGGCATCCTTGATGAGAGGGTCATCTTTCAGTGGCTTGGACCTGGGGTAGCGGAGGGAGGTGGATGTGGAAACGGGAGCAGCGCTCAGATGTCGCTTCGAAACCTCTGCTGTGGTTTTGGTCTGGCGTGATGGTTCGTGCCAGGTGCACTGATGAACCAGCCTTGCGCTCTGCCGTCACCACCGAGGGATGCCAGGCCGGGGGCTTGGGGCAGGACCAGCTGAAATGGTGGCTCTCCCTACGCTGCCTTGCTGGCTAACGCGAGCTGCCAGCGATCTTGCTGTGTCCTTGCTTTCCCTCTGGCTCCGCAGCCACCTCGCCGAGCTAGCCCGCAGTGTTGTAGCACCGCAGGCCTACCCCAAGGCTGCCAGCGGGGCAGTGGGTGCTCGCTCCTGGCCTGGGGTCTGGGCAGCTGCAAACTGGGTCAGCAGCCGTGGCAGTCAAGCAGCCGTAGCTAAAAAACAGCACAGTAGGTATGATTAAATAACAACTCTCCTGTGGCAAAGCGAATTTTTATTTTTTGGCTATTGCATTTCCATCCCTTTTAGTGATTGGGGTTACGGTGAAGGGTGCAGCTGGCCCATGTACCCCATGGCGTGCTGGCCAGGCATGCTCCCCGCTCCCATGGCATGCATGCTTGTATTTGGCGGTGTCCGGTTCTTTGCCTGGTTTGTCTTTCTGCTTCATGGAGGGTTTGTGGTCCTTGGCTTTCTTCAGGCCTTTCTGACCGTTCCCTTTCCATCACCGCTGCTGGTGCCGAGCTTTGGGCATTGGACGTGGTTCTGGGTGCTACCACCCAGCCATCAGCCACGGTGTGCATCAGGTCTGTCCCTTCCCACCTCCCTCCCTGGCCTGTTTTATTTCCCTCCATGCCCTTTGGAGGGTGGAGCCCAGCCCTGTTTGGTTTGTTGGGTTTTTAAAAATAATTTATTTACGAGCACCTCATGCCTGCTTCCGCACCTGCTGCTTTAGTAATAGTAACACTTGTTACTCGGTGGCAGCAAAATACTGATTATTTCTGAGGGCAGTACCCGCTTGTTTTATTTTCCATTTCATGTATAATGATAGGATGGATGAAGGTGTGCGGTGCCATAAATCTTCTCTTCCCTAGCAGGATAACATCCAGGCCTTCTTGGCAAATTTGAATGCTGATGACAGATTTGAGGGATTTTTATTTTATTCTGGCTTTCAGTCTCATTAACAGTCTGATGGCTTTTTTTTTTTTTCTTTTTTTTTTTTTAGCTCCTGAAAGACTATGAAACCAGATAACTTTTCCAAATGCATCTAAAAGACTGGAATTTATTTTCTGTTATTTTATCCTAACGTTAGTTTGCTGTCATAATTATTATATATTGATAGACCTTGCAAAATCCCCTTCGCTGGAAATCCTTGTGGGTTTCTGGATTTTACAGTTAATGAGCAAGAAAACAAATCTGATTTTAGAAAGTGTTGCCATTGACTTCAATAGGAACAGGAAGAGGCACTTAATTGGACAATTGTAGTTATGTTTACTTTGTATATGCGGCAAGAAAAATAAGATCAAATGAAAAAGCCACAGGTTTTCAACTAATAGAGAAAAACAGCCTTTTCTGCAATGCATGATTAACCTTTGGGAACTGTTTTCATGGGAAAGTGTGAGTGGAAGTACTAAGTTGCATTCAAGGAAAGGTTTAGGTATTTATAAGGGTAAGGAAAACATCTATACTTATGTTTCAATAAAATTGCGAGGAAGGGCAGTCGTACACCTTGGGGTACACTTAACATCAACTGCTGAAATGAGATCACCAGGTGCTGAGGGTAGAACTTTCTCCAGGGAATGCTATTTGGAAATTACTTATTACATTGCTTCTCCCCCACAGCACCTGGTGCTGGGCAGTGACTGGGGATACTGGGATTCATGTGCTGCCGGTCTCATCCATCTGGGGAAAAATTCTTACTTCTGAATGTGTTTTGTAAAGGTACTTGTAAATGTGCTTGTTGTGTTGCTAAGAGCACCCACATCACTGAATTTACTGCTGTGCCTACCGAAGTTCTGTTATGAGTTGCCACATTTAGAGTTAGTTAGTCCTTCAGTGCATGCATCATTTTATTGCTATTTTATTTTATTGAAGCATAAAAAGGTTGATTCCATTCTGTTGATTGAAAAGGCAACTCAGTGGGTTTCAGGGTACTTCAGTGAATAATTCTTGTACATGGGCCAGGTACAATCAGAAAGAAAAGGCCCCATTTTTCCCACATAGTGATTGAAAGAGGCTGTCACGCAGTTGTTTGAGAAAGCAACTGAGAGTCAAAACTTAACTTCCTCTTCTTGGCTCTAGTACTGAGTACACGATAGGATATGGGGCAAATCATTAATATCTCTCTTTTTCAGTTAACCCAGCTATGAAATCAGTTTTCTTGCTAGCTATACAGCACACCAGGTCTGGGAAGTGTATGGTTGGCCACCTTGCTATCATGAGTTGGGCTGATGTTTTTTAATTACAAAAAAAGTCATACAAGGTACAATATTGAACAAAATGTCTGTTGTGGTAATTCGGGGCTTAGAATAAAATTCAAATCTGTAGCATTACATTTTGTCATTGCTGGAGCTCGCTAGCCTGGGAAAGAGCAAAGTGAGTCAGATTGTGAAACTACCTGGGGGTGAGATTTGAGTGGAGAGAGGAGGTAGAAGAAAGAAAGAAAAAGTTAAAAGGAAATTAGCCTTAAAGTTTTTCAGCTCCACTGTTTGGATGTGTTTAGCGATGCTTGTGATGGAAACAGATTAAGCGGATCAGTTTCAGGTGTTGATTTCTAGTTTTTATTTAGGAAAAGGGTGAGCAGTGTGAGAAATGGCAGCTGACAATGTCAGTGTTTTCCTTTAGGTAGCAGCACAGTTCATCAGGTGTTTCAAGAAGGAAATTGTCCCTCCTTTTCCATTCCCAGCATATGCAAATGCTGTCTGCGGCACTTCAAAGGAAGGAGCAACAAGCTGCATTACATGTACCTGTAAGAAGTATCTTCATGCACACATATGTTTTTGCTTCCACTCACAAGCTTCATTAAGTGTTCAGATACAGGCAGAAAAAGCAATTTTAAAACATAAAAAAAAAAAGTGAGTCGTAATCAAGCCTTTGGTCTTGATCATGAGGTTGAAGTTAGCTTTAACCATCTTGCTGAAGTGAGGCTTAGGAGGCAAAAATCCTGTTGCGTGCTCTGGAGGGACTTGCGTAAGTCAATGGAAAGGCAGGATAGGACCTTGGATGGGAGGCCAGTGAAATGCCTCCCTCTGCGGTATGGGACAGTCCTGTAGCATGTCTTTGCAATGGAGTAACTATTGGCAGCTTTGTCTCTAAAGGAAAGAACTCCTTTCTGAAGAATATTCACCACATGTTCGGACCCTGTATTATAAAATGTAGTAGAGGACCCTACTTCTAATCTTTTTTCTAGAGGAAAAAGAATTAAAAATAATTCAAAGACAAATTCAAATACAGTAGTAAATGAGTTGGCATTTCCATTAGCAGAATAAGATGGTCAGTGTTGTAGATTAGTAAAATTTGTTGAACTTCTCAAGAACGTACACACAGTTCAAGTAGAAGATGACTTTAAAAAAAGCTGAAGTAAAAACTCCCTTGCTCATAGCAGAAGCAAATCCTACATCGTGCTCCACGTGTCTGCAAATTTTAGTTCGAATTAGACGTATCCAAAGCCCCTCTCCTGAAGTCATCTGGCAAATCACAGTAAATCACGCTGTCTAAATGTCTAATCCCCACTCTGCTGCTGGATGCAAAAGGTCCCGAATGTAATCAAGGAGGCCTAATGCCCGTATTATTTTCAGGCTCCAGCTTGACCCGTTCCTTTCTCCGTTGCCCAGATCTGCAATAAATAGCAGCACTGCTGCGAAGCCTGGGCAAGGGGAAGGCTTTCCTCCTTGCGGGGCTGGAGTGCGGTGACAGGGCACACTGGCAAGGGAGGAAATAAAACCGGTTGCTGGAAATGTCAGGTGGCAATCAAGGCTGCAAGTAACTGAGCTGGCCTGGAGTCTGTTCAGGCTTCTGCAGTAGCTCAATGCTGTCTGCAAAAAATTCCTGCAGTAGAAAATTCACGTATTTGGCTCTGGACTGAATGTGTGAAATCCTTGCCCGGTTGGAGTCAATAGCTATTTTTTTTCCAGTACGGACACCAAAACCGGCGGTATCCAGCCTCATTTAGCAGTGAGCATGTGGGCAGACCCAAAAAGGGGTCTATGAAGTGTTGTACAAAGCCTTGGTTGTAGTGGACGGTTGGGCACGTCTGTGCAGCGGTGGAAAACTGGAGCTAGGCTGCCTCGGGTTTTGCCTTGAGAGTGCTCCTCAGCTTCCCTGGGCCTTCTCGCTGTGAGGGGAACCTGGTCCGGGATGCTACAGACATCCCTCTAACAGTGCCTGCGTGGGCGAGGAGTGGTAGGTGTCCCACCAGGACCACAGCAGCTTTCTAGAAATTGCTCCTGTTCAGCTTCTGCCGCTAAACCCATGCCTCAGCCCCAGGGGCGAGCTGGTGAGCCTCCCCGGTGCTTTTAGGACCATGAGACAGGGAGCTCCCCGCTCCGCTCTCCAGCCTGGGTTGCGCAAGTGGTGGGGAAACCTGTCAAGCCATCTCTTCGTATCGTTTTTCATCTCTGTTGAAGCTGATTGTTTCATAAGGGAATAGTATATTTCTTTTGCAAGCAAGTGGAATTTTGTGCCCTTTTTTTTATTATTTTATTTTATTTTATTTTCCCCAACCCAGTGAGAAGGATGTTTGGGGCATGGTAGCACATCCTGCGGGCTGGGACTTCCGTGGCAGTTTTTAATGGGCTGAAGGAAGAGGCAGCACTGGCACGCTGTTAGGCTGCGTCAACGGGCTTAGGGTTTGTTTTAGAAAACTTGCTCTCTTTTTTTCCCTCTCTGCTCCCTTCTCTCCCCTCCCTGCAGACACAAAGACATCATTCTCACAGATGAAACAGTTTAATAACTGGCCTAGAGCTAAAACTGACAGTGGGAGAGGAGCTGTTTGGTTTGCAGTCGCTGACAGTTGGAATAAACTACCTGTTCCCTTGGAAGGGATGGACAGCCAGCTTGTTTGGTTTTGAGGACACTTTGATCCCTAAAGAAACTCCTCTCAACAACAACAATGACAAAAAAAAAAAATGGCTGGAACTGTGGCAGCTTGGTGTTACTGACTGCTCTTTATACCTGAGGCTCTAAGTATGATGGAGAAATGCTGTGTGCAGATGTCCCTTGTCTCTCTGTAGTTCAGATCCTTCTGTTGAGAGCAAGTCCTCATCGTGGAAGGCCACTGTCACCAGGCACCTTGGGAGAGACTTGGGGTCCCGCTAAAATTAAGTTTCCCATGATCAAGGTCGCTACCAGGCTGGTTTGACAAGAGCTCTTCGGTATAGCTAAATGGCCCGGGTTCTCAAAACCCTGCCTTGAAGCGACGAAGGCTGGGTGATTAGTTAGATATTAAATAATTTTGCAGTGACTAGATTTACCTCTGGCTCCGTAAGAAAGTCAGCCTTCTTATTTTGCCAGTTCTCGGAAGAAAATGGCAGCACTCCCATTTCCTCTTCTCCTCCCTCAGAGCCTGCCACCCTTTTTATTTTTATTTTTTACCTCCCAGGGCCATTAGACAGCATGCAAATTATTGTTAATAGGGCCAGAACAATACTGCGTTCCCAGTGGGATCGTTCGGGTCAAAGCCATCGCGTGCCAGCCCTCAGTGTGATACTAATTTTGGCCGTGTCTGCTCCAAGGTTTGGAGGTCAAGCGGAAGGGGGCCATGAAACATGGACCCTGCGGCCCCTCTGCCCCACAGCAGGCTCTGGCCGGGCTGTGCCCGGGGGCTCTCCTGACACCTCCTCAGAAAAGCTGGTGCGCTACAAGGCACCTCCTTGCTCTGCCTCTCCTGCAGCCTCATCAGAGGTCCCTCAGAGGAGACAAATCCTCCCCTGGGCAGAGACCTTGCAGACCGCTTCCCTCCCTCCCTTCCCCTGCTGCTCCAGAGAGTCATCTTTGTGCTTGAGAGAGAAGAAAGCACTACGTGGCTCATTTTGATGTGAGTTCCCACTTGAAATACGGGGATGCCCGGTAGCAAAAGGGTGGCCCATGGGGCTGGGCTTGCCAAAGGGCGTCTGACAGCCCTCATCCACCCTGAGCTTTGGTGCAGAGTCTCCAGAGGACAGGGACAGGTTGGGGGAGCTGTGGAGAGGATGCTCTACCAGCACATCTCCTTCCTCTGCCTCAGACCCTTTCTCCTGGAAACCCTGAGAGTCCTCCCGCGGAGTGACATGAGGGCAGTTACTGTTTTAGCATTAGCTCTATAAACGACATGGACTGCCTGCCACAGCTCAAGGAAAGAGGGGGATTGCCTTCAGACCTTGGCCTTGGACTAGTTTCTGTCTCTGCCTTCGCTTCAAAATCGTGCGATTTTGTCAGTGGGGTTGTTGGGCAGGGGGATGAGGGCATTTGCAAGGCTCCTTTTGTCACATCTTTTACAGGTAGGTGGCTGTAACTGTATGTAAAAGTGCCTACAGGGGAGGAGAGCGAAATGTACCTCTGACATCCCTGACAAGTAAAAGTAGAGTACGCTGGATGTCTCTGTCAAGACTGGGGTTGCGAGTTCCCTGTTTCTCCTACAAGACTTGCTGAGGGATGGTTACCCACACCGCAGGGCAGGGGCTGAAAGCCCTGCCTCGGTTGCACTTTCAAGAAATGGCAAGTCCCTGATGTCATATCTTCACCACAGGTTTTGGTGGATGAACAAAAGGAACGCTTTGGATTTTATAAAGTATTTCAAGTAGTGGTTTGGGTCTTTTTTTGTTTGGTTTTTTTTTTTCCCCCTCCCTCTCTTCGACCTTGCCAGGGATTCTGCTAACTCTCCAGTGCTGCGAGCCCACATGTGCTTACCTTTAAGACGTAGGAGTAGCCTCGCTGAAGTCCCTGACTTCCAGGGAAGCAGGATGAGATGGCTGAAGCAGAAAGTGAAACTCTCTAAAAACAAAAATGCAACAGAGCAGCCTTCTTTCATTTTCCCAATTGAGCATAATGCAAAAAGTAAACAGTTGGCACAAATGACTAATGCAGGTTTGCCAGGGGGTTTGATCAAAAACATGCCAAATTCAGTAGTATGTTTTGCATGAAGTTCAACAGGGTTTTGCATCAGACCCATAACAAGACACGCAAGAATATTTTTTGAAAGAAAAATGTCATTTAAAAAAATGTGGAAAATTCTCCTGTTCTACCTCCTACATGTTTCTATTGTCAAACAGTCACTGATCTTATTTTAGACTTGACCTTCGTGTTCTTTCCACAGCATGCAGGCTGAATGACATGTTATTCAAGTTCTCAGACAATATTATGATATATCTGCTTTTATATTTAGCTGTAACTTTTATTCCCCTTATAAACAAACCCACCTAATGCAACCACCACCTATCCAGGGAAAGTATTTCCATTCCCCTCAGTTTAATTTGGACAAATTTGGCATGAAAACATTCAATAGTTCCATAATAACCTTTGCAACAGGATGCCTGCTGTGCTGACATGCAGGTCTAGAGCGACTTGTACCATGTGCCAGGAAATTGCATTCTTAAGAAAAATCTAGACATAAATTCTGAACAATCAACACTTAAATTTTGAAAAGTCTGGCAGCAAGCTGTTATCTGCCTCATGGGTTTTCACTTTAATAGCTTTTTACTTTCTGAGCTCTACCTCTCTGTCCTTTAAGTGGGCTGTATGCCTCTGGCCCAAGTCAGCTGAGCTCTGTAAAGTGGAGAGAGGGGGCAATTAGTTGTTTCTCTCTTGTTGTTTTTGTGTGTCTGTGTGCTCCAGCACTGCACCTTGACATGGCGGGGAGGTGATTTCTTACTAGAAGAAAGCAGAGCTTAGCTGGAAGTTACACAAACAGGCGGTTAGCTCTCGGTGGCCATGCATGCAACAGGAGCTTGCTGGGTTGCGGTGCAGTTCAGCCTTGCCTCCCAGCTTGGAGAGCTGGCAAGGGGATGGAAGAGATGAATTACCACCAGACCCAGCTGTCCTACATCAGCTGGGAGTGTTCTCCACCCTGGGACAAGCCATTTTGCTGAAATATGAGGGGACCAAAGAGTAGACTGACTCCAAGGTGAGAAAAAGTTTTCCCTGCCTTGAGGTCTCTGAGCACTTCAGTCTTGCTGCTCATCTCACTGGAAGTGGAGAAAGCAAACAGCATCGTGTGGATGCCCATCTTCCAGAACTGCTGCCAGCTTGGCTGGAAGGCTCCACAACTCTCAAATGTTCCCGAAACCTTCATTGCTCCTACTTAAGGGAGCAACAGCATGGCCGGAAGACCTTTATGCGACTTTCTGCCAAGACCTGCTAGGTGTGCGTTGAACGTTACCTGAGCAAAAAAAGGGTGCTTGTAGACAGACACAACCGCATCCGTGAGCATTGCCGCTAGGAGACTGCAAGAAAAACTGACAAAACACATGTGGCTCCTTGGGAAGGAAAAAAAACACTGTTTTTTTGTGATGCGTTCGGTAAAGCAACCAGCCAATTTAATCGGCAAAACATTAAATGGGATTCTAGGAGGAGGCAGGGACGGGGAGGGGATGTTCCATGGATATGAACTCGAAGCAAAATGAAGAGCTGCGAAACCGTGTGAACTGAACCCCATCAGGGAAGGCTTACTAAAACTTGTGCCAGGAAAAATTATAGAGCTCTATAAATAGCTAAATTGAAAACTGAATGCATTTGTGCGTGTGTGTGTATGCACACATCTATCTATGAGGTCATGTGTGTAAAAGAAATACAGTAGTACTTCATGTGTTGGGTTTTTTTTAGGTAGTGGAAAATGGTTTAATTATTTTTTTACATTTTTTTCCTAGAGACAGTACATTATGTTCTGTCCTCAGGGCCAAAAACAAAAAGCGCCTATTTTCATGAGGATTCCTACAGAAAGAGGAAGGGAAAGTATTATGCAGTGTAGCAAGGGTATAGTAGCCATTCCACAGTGATTACACATCCAAGCAAAGCCTGCACTAGAAAACACAAAAATATATTAGAAGCGGAAAGCAAGATGTGTGAAGTGTTTCCTATTCCCTCCCCACACTTAATGACAACCAAGCAAGCAGGGAGGCGGTCATGGAGTTTAAACTTAACCCCTTGTATTTGATAATAAGACTGTATTTCAGTGGCAGGCAGCAAGCATGTTACGTACACAGTAGATTGAGGACTTCCTCTGCTTATTAATTTTGTTCCCTCAAAACTTTCAGTTATTTTCAGTATGTTAAAATAGTCCAGACACAAACCAGAAGTGACTGGAAACACTAAATAGTGCAGTAGACATTCAGGAATTAAGGTAGTTGAAATGAATCCCAGCCTGAATGGCTCCTTAATTAAAGTACAAAGCTGGTTTTAGTTTTATACCAATAATTTGTGGTTCAAAGTCTGACACACACACACACCCTGTTACCTTTTAATACCTTTCATTCATACTACGATGGTCAACTGATGAATGAAATCAGCCTTCTGGGGGGAAAAAAAAAATAAAAAGAAAAAAAAGGCTCTTTTTCATACGGAATTCTAATGAATTAAAGAATCTGTGCAGTTGTTCAATTTGATTTGAGAGCAAGATGCAGTCTGGAGTGTAATGCCCTCATACCACAAGGGAATCAAATTTGTATTCGAGTCTCCTTTGCCGGCTCGTTTAATCGTTTCTGATAACATCAGTAGCTTGGTAAATGATGTAATGGGAGTTAAATCAGGATGACCAACATAAACATCTGTCAGTGCATGTGAACATTTGATGTATGACCCCAGGGCCCAGTGCAGCAGTCAGTATCTTGGCAAAGAGTCCTCGGACGTCAGCGTCACTCGAGGTTGCGGGATCACACGCTGGAGAGGATACATGCCGTCTACTCCGTGCCGTTAGCCAGTAGCTGGGTACGTGATCTGGCGGGTTGGTATCGGGTGTATCGCTTGGCAGCGCGTCCCCTCCGGTTACTCACTGTGGGCAGAACTCACCCCAGTGCTGAGGGTCAGGGCAAGGCGTTAGCATCGAGGTGCTTCTCCCTGTGAGCCTCCGCTGGCATTGGGTGATGAGTAGGCTTACGCTGGTCCTCCAAAGAGCGGGAGAGTTTTAGAGAGATAGCTGATATCGTTCTGGGTAGCCACGTGGACAAATTCACAGTCCGATTTGTACCCAAAGAATCAGCCGTAGTGTTTTGTGACATTAATATTAGAGGAATCATTTCCTAGGCTTAGATTATACTGGTGTTATTTTCACTCAGAATCATCTTTTCATCATGTTCTTGCATGGATTTGTAATTTTCTGAAAGCAAGCTGGCTAGTATGTTCCTCATTAATCTTTTTTTTTTTTTTTAAATGAGATTCATAAAGGAAGCTAATAGTATCTAATACAGGCAAGCGTGTAAGTTATTGAATGTGTACGCCCTCTGCAGAAATGGACAGAAGGGATCTGAAAAAAAATGTGTTGCAGAGGAATCGCAGAGCTAAGGGAACTCTGCCTGCTACATTTTGGATTCAGTTGTTCTTTGACGGCAAAGTCTTTGGTGCAAAGGTAACACAAGTGTGAAATGCCTCAGTGAGAGGTACAGGGGGACGGGTGGCTCTGGCTCCCTTGTCATCAGCAGAAGCCTCAGCCTATGCAGTGGCTGGACACGAAAACCGTAGTTGGTCCCGTGTGCCCACCCACCCGGACAGAAGCTTTGCTTTAATGCATGGAGTTATGGGAATACTGTTCCCATTCACGCTACATCCTTGCTGTTACAAACATGATTGTCTTCACNCACAACCTTTTTGTTAAAAAAATAATATAAATAAAAAAAAAAAAAAAAAAAAAAAAAAAAAGACATATTTAGCTATTTTACTCCTTTTTAGTCACTTCAAGGTACTGCAAGCTTATAATTTGCTTCAAAAGAAGTCTTTTATTGGTCTTAATAAGTGCATGAAGTTGCAAAACGTAGACATCTTATTGCCATGACTTTTCAAAAGAGAGTTGGCAGCATCCCTCGGTTTTTATTATGAATATAATCTAGAGTCTGTTTGCAACAAGAAGGAATAAGTTATATATTCCAGAGTTATTAGGATTTTTTGGAGATGAAATGCAAGCCATTCAAGGATGCAACTTAAGCTCCATTACTTCAAAGTAAATTTATAGAAATAAATATAAATGCAAGCTAAAATATTTTGTCTCTTTAAAGAGGCATTACCAACTTTAAAAGAAATCATAATTAGCTGGATATGTTAAAATTAAAAGTGCCAGCACAGCACGTGGTTATTCTAAATGAGAAGGAAGACTGAAGAAATAAACCACCCTCCTCGCCTGCAGATGTGCGCACGTGCACTACACATGCCCAATTTGGTTTTTACAAAGTATGCTGTCAAGTGAATACTGTCATGTTTCCTGTTTAATCAGTTTCCTCTTTTATTTGTGCGCTGTTGTATATAGAAGGAAATCTGCTTGTAAAGTCAGGCTTTTTAATAATTCATTCAAAAATGATTAGAGTTCAAGGGGAAAGTTGTTCCTTTAAATGACTGAGCCAAATAGGAAAAAAACATGGGTATCAGAGGGTGAAATTCACTTCTGCCTACATTACGTATTGTATATTTAAATTCTTTGTTCAGAGCTAAAAAGTAGGCTGAAAGTGGAATGTCAGTAGTTATCTCTATTTGGGTCCTGCTTTCCCCTCCATGTGGGTGAATTTTGTTTGCTCTGAATCTTCAAAGGTGCTTTCTTATGCAATAAGAAAGATTAT
>VZTL01023163.1:0-14346 GCA_013400535.1 Scopus umbretta | reverse complement strand
GGGGGGGGGGGGCGTCTTTACATATACTGTCTCTTACCAAAACAGGCTGAAAAATCCCAGTTGGATATTTTTTATTTTTTTTTTGGCCAGCCATGATTTTCATTTTCTTTTCAGGCTGTGCTCTGCTAAGTAGCCCGGCAGCATCCCTGAGAAATGGTCATTATTTCTAGCTGGCTGCTGGGCTGGCGGGGGGAGAACCAGGTACAGCAGGGCATTTGCTCCAAGGAGAGCGGAGATGCCGGTCAGCTCCTATGCAAAACAGATGAAACGGTGCTGACCGATTTGGCGGCGTGACGTTTGGAGGCTGGCAGAGGGATGGCGTGAGCAAGTTGGTGGGTGGGCAGGGCGCAGGGCTGGCTGGGCTTCAGCTCTTTGGGTGATTGTGCCTGTGCCCTGGGAAAGCGCTTGCAGTGGGTTTTTTATTTCGTGTTTTCCCTCCTTTCTCTTGTGCAACAAAACAACTATCAAGGGCCTGGATTCAACAATGTGTTTAGACTCGAAACTTCCCTTTGAAATCCCTGTCAGCACTTTCCCAACATTCAGCTAAAGCAGTGCAACAACAGGGCATGAGGACGCTGAAGCAGAGATCGGAGCCTGTGCATTGTACTGACTCCGGTCTCCAGAACTGTCCACGTGGCCCCAGGAAGCCTCTTTCTATTAATGAGAACATTTCCTTCAACTGCTTTGCTTTCTAGAAGCAGCCTAACCAGCGGTGACCTGTGTTTCCAGTATTTGCTGGGATCTGGTTTTACGAGTCCTGCTCAGAGCTTGCGTGGTGAGACACAAACACCTTTCCATTTCAGGGAGGCTCAGCTGGGGTCGTCTGCACCTCCCCCGTGCAAAGCTAGTATGTTTGCGTGTGGTTAGCATGTGTACCATCCTCGAGGATGCTGCCGTGTCTTGCACTTTGTCTCTTGTCCTCCTGAAGCCACTCTTGAATGAGTGGACCGTTGTCGTCCAAGTCACTCGGGTGTGATGATGCCACTTAGAAGCGACTGAAGCCCAAAAGGTGATAGAGGCGTGAAGAGAAAGAAAGATAGCACTTGTCAGGTAGCACTCTGGTCAGCAGATCCAAGGATATTTTTAGGTCAATACTGCAGGTATGTCCAGGAATGCCTTGGTCATGGGAACACTTCGTCTCATTTCTTGAGCTGGAAGAGCCTTAGTCCAGGACGCTGGTATCATATGAGCTGGTTCAAGTCTAAGCTCTAGGCATCTCAGCATGGGAAGGAGTTCGGTAAGTCCCAGAAGTGTCATTGGGGTGTATCCACCATGTGGGAAAGGCTGTTGTTAGTGTCAGAGGGACCCTGGGCCTGGTGGTGTTCATGGTTTTCTTGGACAAATGGGCAAGTGACAGGGGGCCGTGGCCTGCAGACAAATAAATAGTTTGATGCTAGGTATGGTACCAGTAGATGGTGCTGAAGAATGGATAGCACAGTTCCCGGGTTTTGCGAGGACCCATTAAGACTTCTTGTTCGGGGGCATTTTACTAGCTCCTTGCATGCCAGTCTTTGTGTGGAGGTCATATCATCAGCTGGGAGCAGCCTGGGCCCTGAGGTATGAACCAGTTTATCAAGTGTATCACAACTTCAGTTTCTCCTGCTAAATTGAAGATGTTTCATGTTTCAAAATTGTGCGTGTTGCTAGTGTAACATTCCCTCTACTGAGCGTGCTCTGAAACTGCTTACTCACTGGCAGTAAACAGCGTTATTTTAGTGGCTTATCATAACACCCAACAGCTGCTCATTTTCAGCAGAAGGCCAATGTTTATTGGCCTCCTGCTATTGCCTCTGTGCTCTTCTGTCATGTACTGCTTTTGTCTCAGAAGGTCTGCAGTCCTTGCAGGCGTGATCCCAGTCCCAGCAGACTTTCACTTGACCTTGGTACACTTTGAGGCAGAGCCGGAGCTGTCTTTTTTCGCCTCGGGTTGTATCCTACTTGCTACAGGTCAGAAGTGCTGGAGTTCATAACTGGGTAGGTCATTGCTATAGTGTTTTCCATTTGAGGTAGGAAACCGCCTGTATGAGGAAAAAGAAAAGTAGAATTTGAGATTGTTTCATAAAAAATAGATTCTATATTTTACAAGTTATTATGAGTGTTTTTCCATTTTTAACTTTATAGGCTTTTAATGTTGAGTCTAAATTAGGCCACAGGAAAAGGATGGTCTATCTTCAAAGAAACAATTAGGCTGATTGTGTTCTTCAGATTCGTGGAAAACAGCTGTGGGTGTAGCGGTAGCACTCAAGCTTTCTTCCATGCTAGCTTACAAGATGCAGGTGCAAGCTGGATACTTCTACTGTGTGGGAGTTTGGAGGAGAGGCTTGGTAAAACTGGTTGGTAAAATTGCCAACAGAGCTGTAGAGCTGCGATGGTAGGAGTTTTTAGAGGTTCGTGAGCCAGGGGAAGTGGACAGGAGGAAAGGCATCCCACATCCTCCTCGTGCAACTATTAAGCCTCACTGGATTTTCATGGACAGAGACCACATTGCATAGATGCATGAATACGTTCTTTTTCACTGCTGCCTGCCCATTAAGAAAAGTTTAAGTACATTATTATCATTCCTTTGACTGAAATGCAACTCTACCCTTATTAATGCAACCTATGGGAGGCATGTCTTGTGCATTTATTACACATTCATAAACCTCTGTGGGATGTTTCGAACACAAGTGGGTATGTGGCTAACTGCTGAATTAAGAAAGATCTTCAGAGAGGCGAGAGCAGGAAAAGAAAATATCATCTTAAAAATCTATGAACTGTATTTAGCTGTTCAGTATGTCTTCTTGCTATTCCTTGTGCAGTGTACTTTTAGAATTAAATTTAGAAAGCACGAAAATAATTTTCATTTACTTGTTTGCATGTTAACTTTCATACATGAAGACTCAACTTACATGCAAAATAAATTGCTTATTTTCCATATGTGAATACCAGGCATGTTCATGAGGGATCACGTGTACATGGACATGAAAATCGCCAGTGATTTGGTTGTTTCCAAGCTGAAAGGTGGTACCACGGGGAGAGCTCCACAGAAACCCTTTGGGAAACCCATGGTGGTTCTGCCAGCAGACTCCACTCTCTGATCTTTAAGGTTTTGTAGTGACTGTTCTGATTTCCTAACAGCTTTTCACACAGCTCATCCAGGACAGTTAGTTAACGTCCACTGTTCATATTTGTACATGACCTGCATGTAGGTGACTAACATATCTCACTAGTCTATAACTCGACATTTTTGATGGCACAGGTTTCCCAGGATTTTTCTACTCCTGTGTTATTCAGAAACAGGTATGGAGGAGCAGCTGTTTCTGAACGAGTCCATGAACCAGTAGTCTTTTTTTTTTTTTTGGAAAGAGGCCACATTGCTCCTGAGCAGTTTTTAGTGTATTGCAGCGCTGGTTTTGGCTAAAGAGGAACAAAGCACTCTTACTGCAGAGCAAAGAGTGGCAACTCATGGAAGAATTCAGAAATAGCTGCTCTTCAGTAATCCCACATAAAGCCAAGCTCTATTCTTTCAGTAGGCTCTCTGGGTGTGCTGCAGGGCTTGGTTTGGGGCTTCTGAAGACCTGTCTTCACAGTTTATGTTACTTAGTGGTTGTCTGAATGGTGACTTCAGAAACATTTAGCTTGGCAGGCAAACTGAACAAGCTTTGTTTAAATAACCAAACAGGTACAGGAGTCTATTCCATGTTTGGAATTGTCAACAAATGATGTTGAATACATATTTTCAGCAAAATCTTTGTAAGTTTCCTACTGCTTCAAAGTACAAATTAATAGATCAGGGTTGGTTTGAGAATATTAATTGTACAGGGGTACAAGTGCTCGTATGTGAGGTGCTGCAGTTTGGTTTGCTGGCTTGCCAGTGGTAACAGAAGCAATAGCTGGGCCTTGCAAGCTCATGTGCTCCTCTTCTTCTGAGAAGCTCCAGTCCTTTCAGCAAATACAAAAAAATTAGCAAAGATCTTCATTGTTTTGGTGTTACGGATTTCATCAGCACCTGGAAGAGAAATGCCGTTCATAATTTAAAACCTCTCCAGCCTCCCTTCCAGCACAGGCCAGTTGGTGTTTCTGAAAGAGACTCGTCATGTGTGTGTCTGGACGGGTCCTGTAGCCTATCTTCTGTTTGAAAGCTGAAAAATACAAGAAATCATTTTGAATGGTATTCATTCTACCTAATTTTCATGACACCTTCCTTCTGGCCAGGCTGTGATGCCTTTGCAGGTGCCGAGGACTGCTGGGGCTATCAGAGAGCAGCTGCTGAGCCTCCCCAGAGCTGCTTACTCTGGCCCCAGGTGGCATCAATGGTCAGACCTTGCAGGCTGCATTTGTGCCCAAAAAGCCAAGAGTATTTATGTGACTTTTTTTGCAGCAAATGCCAATATTTCAGTACAGTGCTTTGCACTGCTCTTTGTCTCTTTGGGTTTGCAAGTTACTGAGACTTCGGAAGCCTTCTTGTTTATTGTTCCCTCTCTCACTTTCACATGACTTTATCGAAGATCTGAGCACTTCTTAGGCAGAGTGTTAGATTCAACATTCTTTTTGAATTAAATGTACTGGGGTGACCTAATCAGATGCTAGCTGGTTGACCACAGGAATGGGAACCACGATACTCTGTAATCTAGTTTAACGTTAATTCACTCTTTGACCTTAGGCAAACAGCTTAGTTGCTGCAAAATGGGGATGATAATTCCTTTGAAATGTTGACCGAAAATTGAATAAATAAGCAAGTTTTACTCTCTGTGGGTCAGGCAGTCTTATTTTCAAAGGGACTTCAGAGCTTGCATTCTTTCAAATGACTTTGGAGTCACAGGGGATGTAGCACAGGCTTTGGGATCACCGAGGACTTATCCTGTTTTCCAATACTGACCGCCATACCTCAGCTTTCTGTTATGTACGGGGTATTTTTTTGTACAGGATGGAGTGAAGGATTCATGCCTTGCCTCCAATGGCCATACCATTCGCCATCTTGCACCTTGTGGTGTGTAGACACTGGACGGATGGACATCTTATTTCCCCTTCAGGCAGAAATGTGACACTCAGTTCCGTGATGTTTTTTGTTTTGAAATAGCGTGCCTTTATACTAAATAGTGACATTAATAGACTCAGGTCCATAGGGGTAAGTGCAGCAGTGGCTTCATTTGCCTCTGAATTTGCCTCTCTGGCTTTGCCTGAAGTTTCCCATGAAGCCCAAAGCGATCCACTTGCTGTTTAACATCCTGGTGACAAAACACCTCGTCACAGCAGAGCAGCCTTTCCAGTTTTTCATTTCTCAATTGTGTTTTTTAAACTTTGAAGTGCCATTTATTTTGACACCTGGTATTTTTCAGGCCATGCTTTTATTTGGTGGGAATAGCATTAACGTGTATTAAAGGCAGAAAAGCCTGAGGAAATGGTTAGAAGTTATTCCCAGAATGTAAATAATTTCCTAAATTTTGAGCTCTACAAGTCTGATGTGTTTTAAATGGCCTTCCAGAGTGCAAAATGAAACTCAGCGTGGCATTTAACCAACAGTTTACAGAGGTGCTAGTTATTCCACTTGGCTATATTTAGGAGTCCAGGAAACAACAATGACAAAAAAAATAGCAAAACATTCTTGCAAAAAAAAATTAAAGGAACAGTTTCAGCTATAAAACTGATGTCTACAGCAAAAAAACACAGCTGCTAAATGTTACCAAATCATAATAATTGTGACAGAGTTACATCCCGATCTTTCTTTAAGACATCTTCACCCACGTGAAGGCCTCTTGATTTAAACAGGGTTCTGCAGCTGCAGGGGGATTTATGTTAGAGGATCCTGGTAAAACTGGACTGCTCATGTAAATCAAGGCTTATTTTTGCATTCCAAAGGGTGAAAAAGTCATATGAGGGAAGTGAGATGCAAGACGTGTGAAGAAACCTTTATACAGAGACTCCGCACTGGTGAAGTCTCAGCTGGATGCTGTGCCACGCTTCGAAGAAAAAAACAGTCAACCAGTCTGAGAGGGAGTCCAGAGGACTCCCCTGTGGCCTGGGGAGCATCGCCCAGAAGGAAAATCAGAGCAAATGCTGCTTGTTTGGTCTGTGAAAGAGCACAGAAGGCTGAGGGATGGCAGGATAAAGTCTTCAAATGAGCAAGAAGCAGCCGCAGAGACCAGAGGGGGCAGGGCAAGAGCAGAAGTGTCAAAAATTACATAGGCGTAGTTGAGGGACCACCTCTAGCTTAATGGAACCTTGCTTAGTAAAGACGAGACAGTACAATTAACGTAGGTAAGGGGACATAATTAGTCCCTTTCCAGCAAATAAAGTAGGTAAAATAATTTAAGTTGATATTTTGCACTCTGCCTTATGAAGTGACGTAACTTTTACCAACCTTTAAAATACTGATCGTGAATGAGTCAGTGTTTCTCAAGGGCTTTGGTCAGCTGTTCCCGTTTACTGGTCTGGAATCTCACTTTTATCATGCAGTCTCCCTGAGCCTTCCCCTCATGTTGTTTAAAACTGAAGTTACTGTCACTGTACTGAGATACTGTCATAGTACCGAGGTCAGAAATGCACTGTGATAGATGCTACTTAAATATACGGGGAGGCAGAGTTACCTGCTTGTGCAGGTCTGTGGTTGAATCGTTTTCCTGCTACAGTACGGTTCATTAGGGCTGTGATTTCTCGTCACGGCACTTTTATAACCCTAGCGTAAATGGAGTTTTATCAACAAAATGGTGTTTTTTGCTGCAAGAAAGTGCTGGAGAGCGTACTGATGGAAAGCTTCCTTCCTTAATCCCCACCCTCCCCCAGGATAAACGGCATTTGCACCGCCTGAGCTCGCCTGGGCGATTAAGCCGCCGCAGTTACGCTGGTCAGCTATTCCTAGTGCTGTCCTGGCCTCAGCCCGGGCTGCTGTAAACACAAGCCGCGTTGCAGATTAGAAGGTACCCGCTTGAATAGGAGCATCAGCGGGCCCGGGCCGGGCACAGACGCCGTATTGTTAGGAAGGGGAGGGAGCTCGTCTCGCAGGGCTAGTCTCAACATCCTCCGGCCGTGCCAAAGGGAGAGCCTGAGAACGACTGTGTTAAAGGGTGGGTTGACATTCAGCTCTCGTGATTCTCCTGTAAGAGTTTTGCCGCTATCCAACGGTGATTACTCGACGGACAAAACACCCCCTTTGCTCTCCTCTTGGGCAGGTAGGAAGTCATTTTATAACGAAGCACCCTGTTTTGCCCGTCCTCCCTCCTGCCCCCAGCCCCTTGCCATGAGCAGGTCGACGGCAGTGGTTAGAGGCATCCTTAATGAGGTCCCTAGCTGCTCCCTGGGCTGATTTGGTTGTAGTTTTTAATAATGCGAGGTTATTTTGTTAGCGGCTTCACTTTCCAAGTCTTTTCCCCCTTCTAGCACCCCTAGGTACAGCTCTACTGGATCAGTTACCATCTGCTCCAGTGTTTGCATTTAGCCTGCAGGGCCTGTGATCTCAGAAATATTTCCTGTAAATGGGATCTTTCATGCCAGGCCTGTCACACAATAGATATATAATTGGATAAAACCTAAACTGAAAACAACAAACAAAAAGAAGAAAACTACATGTTGTGCCATACACAGCGCGTGAGGCCGTCCAAAATGGGATACGTTCCTTGTTTATGTCTGAAGCTGCTCTCGTATATCTTTTTTATTCCCCTTTGCTGTTTAACACAATCAAATTAATGTAATAACTAGACTCCACGGTGCATTTTTTCCCCACTTAATATCTGACTCAGGCAGCTTGCGGTGTACAAGCAGAACAGCATTAGCGCCACAGCAGATGCATTTGCTGCATTTTAAGTCTTGATCCTTGTCTTGGATACCAGGTGGAGCCCACGTGTAGGTCGCAAATCTTCTTTCTTCTCCATGGGTTGGCCACGCGCAGCATTTCTTGTTCGACGGCAGACAGGATGATGCACGGCTCGGGAACAAGGCTGGGCCCCGGGGGAAACAGCGAGCAAACCACAGGCAGCAAATCCCCTGGTCAACAGGAGCAAGGGTTAACATGGCAAACGATGCCTCCCTGATCTTTGCAAAGGAAAAAGAAGTGCAACATGTCTTTAAATCCTTTAAACACAGTTTGAAGGCTTCCTGCGTGGGTACGGGTTTGCGTAAGATGCATGCTGCCCTCTGGGACAACCTGCCTTGGGGACCTGCCGGCCTTTCTGCAAGAAGGTGGAGGTGACGAAAAACTTCTGATGTGATGAATCCACAGCTAAATGTCAAAAAAAAACCCAACTGATTAAATAGATCAGAAATCAATCGCTGTGATTTTCCCCTTGCTCATATTGGGAATTTTCTTCCTCATCACTGCAAGAGCAAACTGTGTGAGTCGTGTCCATGCCGTTATTCTAGTAGTAATAAGCTTACAAATATATTTTCTGTTTTGTTGGAGGGACTGCAAATGCTGTACGCTAGTCATAGCTTGCAAAAGCTGCTCAGAAGTGCACTGTAGAACATCAAAAAAGCAATTGAATTCAGCTTCAGTCAAGACCAGTAATTGGTTTTTATACTTAAAAAAAAAAAAAATCCCCAACCAAAAGCTGTTCATCTGTCTCTGGAAGATAAAAAAAAAGCCCAGAGTTTGGATTTGAGTGCCCTCCCTTAAGGTAATAACAGTAATCCTAATAAAGGGGCTGATTTGTAAATTTTTCCCAACAGACTGTGCCATGACGTTATACCAACTTAGGCTTATTTAAGATAAATGTAGTCTAAAGCACCAGAAATATAAACCTTGAATCCTTTTTAATTCCAACATAAAAGGATTACATTTTATCAATATAGCTTATCTCCTAGCACTCTGCCTTTTTTCTTGCATCCTTTTTTATGAACCTGCAAAACATGTTTATTCTCTTCTTTCCCCTCCCTCCCCCCATAGCCAGCAATGTCTTAATCAAGAATAAAATCCTAGTGCTATTTTTGGCAATGGGCTATTTTATTGATTTCCACAATGCCAACATTTCATCAATAACTGTTAAATATAGTCCCATAAATCTACCCTTCTTAAAAGAAAGCGGCCTGATGTTTTGTAGCGGCTTCCATTTGCCTTTGACTTGAACTGTAGGTTTAGTGAGTTTGGGGGGGGTTGATGAGCCTTAAAGAAACAAATAAACCAAGCCAGAAGCAATCGAAAATACATGCGAGTTCATAAAAAGTGAGCCTTGGTTTCTTTGTCTAGAAGATTAACACTTCCTCAGGAGGGCTGTAATAGGATTGAGCCTTCCCCATGGTACTTCAAAGACATGTGCTCCTAAAGACTTTTACCGAGTAACTTACGGTATCGTCGGAAGCTTTGCCTTTGCTTTCCTTCCCGGCTTCTTTCAAAACTTCAATGAAGATCTGAACTGAGGATCATGTTGCTCCTCCTCCTTGTTATTATCCCCCAAACATTTTCTCTGTTTTGTATGCAAATTTTAATCCTTAAAGAAAAAAAGATGTAAGTTGCATAACAGCTGGAGATTTTTAAACATAAATATCCATCTCTTTCATGTTACTACTTCAGTACTTTCACGTGCTGTATTCATGCATTTAATGCTGTATAATAAACTACAGAAAATATTTTTTGAATTCAGAGAGACCCACAGCACGTATTTTTGTTACATCCACAGCACTGTCGTTCTTTCTCCAGGAGGACACACTGTAAGCTTTGATTTCCTAGGCGCTTTGTACACGGTAATGAATTTAGCTCTCAGCGTTCCTGTGAGGTTGTAACGCACCGTCTTTTTTTTCCACGCTTGGTCTCTTTTCCCCACTGAGGAGAACAGCCCCCATTCAGATGGTTAGGCTGCTTTGCTTGGTGGTGGAAACCTTGAAAGCCTTCAGGCTGAGGAAGCCACTCCCTAGGTAAGTGTTAACTGCTGGCCTGGAGACAGCTGCTGCTACACGTTTAGAGAAAAGAAAACAGCTGTATTACCTGGGAGAAGCTGGTCCTGTGCATGAGTTAGGCATGCTCTACTGGTTTGGCTCCATAGGTAACAGGTCCCACCTGCTTGGGTTGGGCAGCTTCGAAAAGTAAAGTTGTGGTGACCCAGCACGTTCCCCTGGCTCTAGGGCTACGCAATGCCTAGCTGGGCTTTCTGGCTTTCACTGTGGGTCCTACAGAGACCCTTGGAGCCTGTGGCTTGCTTAAATGCCTGCAATTGCCTTTTTTGGATCTGGCCATGAGTTGATGTGCCCAGAGTCAGGCAGGGAGCAGAGAATCAGACCCAGATACGTGCAAGCTTTGACAAGTTGGCCGAACCACAGGATGAAACTCCCTCTATATGCCCCTAGGAGACATCAAGGAAAGAACCAGAAAGTCCCCAAGCATCTTGTTAATTTAGTTCTTGTTCTTTCTATAGCAAGTTTTGCTCTCGTACTGATTGAAATGAATGGGATTAAACGGGGCACACCAGTTACAATTTAATTTTTCACTTCAGATGTGCTGTCAACCTCTGTAATTCTATTGCCAGGATTTCTTATAAAGCATCTTGGTGTGTTAGTTAATACATTTAAATCTACTTAAAAAGCCTCTCTCTCGAGAGCAAATGGAACCCTGCTTAACATTCCTTATTAGCTTGCTTTAGTGGAGGAAAAAACGGTTGTCCTTGCCGTATTGGCTTACGAAGGGAGTTGCATTCTTACTCGGTGTACTTTGCTAATTTGTAATCTTTCGCTCTAACTAGCTTGTTTCAATCTTCCAGCAATCTGGTCATTTTAGTACGTGCCTTGACTAATAATGCGGTGTAGCAGTGCAATTTCGATGACCACAAGTAAGCAAGCAAAAGTTGCAGACTCATTCTGGTAGTCGGATGTACCCAAACAGAAATTTCCCGCCTGCCCCGCGTCATTCACGTAAGCCTCAGTGAAACAGCCCCCTCTGCCCAGCCTCTGGGCCCGCTTCTCACCTGAGCGATTACTAGAAACATTGAACAAGCTACGGAAAGTACCCTTCGCTGGCATGTCTCACCTTACTAAGTGGTGCACAAGGGCTGCAGGCGCGGGGCGAATAATCCCAAAGTTTCCCAGCATGGCTGTGGGGTGGTGGGACTTGGCACTGGGAGGGCGTTGAGGTCTTTTTGGAGCAGCTGGGTGGGATGGGACCCTCTTCTGATCCTCACGCAAGGGGTGTGGGGTGGGGGGTATCTGGGTGGCCCTGCTCTGGTCGGTACCCAGGGCTGTGGCTGGTGGCATTGGCCAGGTGTGACCCAGCGTGCAGCTGTGGCCCATGTGATGGAGGGGGAATGGGTGGTGTGTCATTGACTTCTTTCATATAGGGATTGGGCTCCTGGCTTATTGCAATCCTGTAAATTATGCCTTTGCTTGCTATAAATTAACCACCATATTAAGTGCAAAGTCCAGAAATAAAAGGACATAAATACTTGTGTTTGAAAGCTGTATCATCGTCTGTAGATGTTTAAGTGGGGATTTTATCCTTTAGATTAGAAATACCACTTATCTCATCCTTCTGGTTATTTTCACTACCCTTCTAACTTGGAGATAAATATCCCTTAATGGTTTTTTTATGTGTTTTATTTCTTTTTCCATGATGATCAGATCAGTTCTGACTGAAAACGAAGCCAATTATCAAGAACAATAAATAAAAAAGAAGTGCGCATTGCTCCTTCTGCACTGGAAGAAGGAACAGTAAGTTGAGACAAAACAAATTTGGTTGCCAAGTCCAAGTACCAAAGGCAGCAAGGAGAACTCGGGCCCCATCCTAATTAAACAGATCTAAACACAATGAAAACATATTGTACTGATGTCATATGTTAAAATATTTATAATTGCACAAAAAGGAATTGCAGCCTATTGAAAACGTTTACAGACCTTGCCATTTCTGTGAGCTAGAGAGAAGAGTGACTAAAAAGGACTGGTTTTGCTCAACTGTGAAAGTTTTGCTCTTCAGGTTTCTCCTGTGAGGTCCAACATTACCTTGCCACTTCGTCTTATCACCCGCTAAGATAAATGAAGAGCACTGCTGAGGTTGTGTCTGAAGACAGGAGATGGTATCTGTCAGGAATTGCTGTTTCCCCCAGGCGTTGCCTTGCAATCGGCTCTGCTGGAATAATTTCAGCTGCTGGGAAGCTGTTTGCAACACGAGGGCCTTTTCTATCAATCCGGCGTGCCGGGTCGCGTATGGGAGGGCTGGGAGCTCCCAAAAGGAGAGGAGGTGGCAACGGAGAGCAAGGCAGGCGCTTTCCTCAGATACGTTTGCAAGACTTGAGATTCAGTTTGACAAAGAGAAATACTTTTGCCTGCGTGCTGCAGTCAAATAGCAGGGGGAAACCGTTGCGCTGGAAATCATGATCCCTTTCAGCAAAATCAGAGAGGCCATAGGAAGATCCACAGCCATATGTAAAGAGATCTTGAAAATGCTGGCGAGTCAGGCTGAACCAACTTTCCAAAGCGGTGTGTAACAGGGAAGGTGGGCAGAAGGCATGGGTGGCTTGTGATGCTCCAGAGTCCTCTGTCTAAACATGAATCCACCTGCGTGCGTCGTGTGAACAAGATCCCTGGTATACGTTCCCACAGAAGCTTATTGCAGATGTGCTCACTTAAATACTTTCTGTAGGATAAAAATAGGTTTTTGGCTGCACATCATGTACTCATTGGAGTAGGAACTTTTCAAACGTAGCTTAATTTAATAGCTTCTTTGTGTTTATGTTTCTTGGTATTGATTTTCATGTTTTTCTTCCTCAAATGCCGGTGAGATCCTTTTGTAAGTAAGTAAAACTAATACCAGCACCTTTTAAAGTTGCTGTAATATTAAAGAGCTCCATGGTAATGTGCAAACATACTGACATTTCTTGTTAACATATTGAATTGAACATATTGCATTTATTAATTACTTTTTTAATTGGGAATTTATGTGGCACCAGAAAGGTGCTTGGAACTTGAAATATCTAAAGCATCGTTTTAGGGAAGTAAGAGTATCTCTGTTTAGCTAGTTAATGTCTACCTATGGTATTTAATATGAGATGGCAAACCAATTCGTAAATCATACAGCAGAGGAAAAATGGGGTTACCTCTCTGAAATTATTAATGAGCCAATTGGGAAAAATTGACACTTTTTGCCAGAAAGAGATTGATAGCTCTTCAGGGGTTCAGGACAGAACAAAAGCAGGCTAGTGGGGGAGTACTAAAAGACATGTAGGAGGAAAGATGTCTGTGGTGTTTCTAAGTGGCTGTGGGTCACAGTGGGGGGATGCCAACAATCCTGTGCTTGCCCCCGCTTACCCACCAAGGGCAGGTTGAAGGTTAAGCCAGTTCCAGTCCAAAATCTATATACGTGGGTGAGCGTGAGGCTGCCCCCAAGGTAAGGCACTTGCTGGGAAGCTGGAGACAGCGGCTGGAGTAAGGTGCCACGCTAACAAGGCTGCCTGGCTTTCAAGTGGCATGGAGGCAGTTCGGCTCGTGGGTGGACGGGGCGACTGGCTCGTGGTAAGCAGGACGGGTGTAAGTGAGGACTGACGGCAGGAGCTCGGCGGGGGCAGAATGCCACTAAAAAAGCAAAAATTTAGCTTAAATGCCAAGGAAATATTTTTTTCCCGTAGGTTAAGAGCTTTTAGGGTTTGCAGTTGTCTCCTGAGCGAAGTGAAAGGTGGCACACAGTTTGCAGAACATGAGCCAGGATAGCTTTCCTAAAGCCAGACAAAAGCGATACCCAGGTGAAAAACCTTCAGAGTCAGGGGAGGGGATGGATGACTGCTTTAGCCTCCAAAGCATACCCTCTCCACCCCTCAGGTTCCCCACCTGTGGTATGGACGTGGCAACGTTACCCGAGTCTGCACCAAGTAGCCTGTGACCCTCTCATGGTCAGAAGCAGCCACCACATTTGGGGATACCTGCTAGCTTTTGTCTTTTTCTCTCAATACTGCTAGCAGCAACGCTGCACGGCCAGACCCCTGCAACGGCTTGTTTCTCAGTGCTTCCCAACTCGGGTTTTCTAGCTGTGCTCCGAACAGGATGGTGCTGGTGCTTGCTTTCCCAGAGGCCAGCCCACCGCCCGTGCAGGGCTCTTTGCTAGAGCAACGCGGCTGCTTGCCTTACCCACTGAAGCAGACGTTAGCTTGCCCTTCTGCTGCAAAGCTCTGTTCTCTATTTACTCCTACAACAACTCAATTAGTTTGATGGAAATGAGATGTCAAAATGCCCCAGGCTTCAGTGACTTACCCAATGTCACTCAGAAAGCTTTGGCAGAGCGCTGCCTCCTGAAATCTGCGTGCCCTCTAGCAATGGGCTGTTTCTCCTCTTTACCTTCAGAGGCAGCTAGGGTGAGTGAAAGTCTGAGGCATTCAAGGGACGGTTACAAAAAATCGCTTGTTTATTTAACTTTGTAACAATTTAATCAACATCCTATTATTCTTAGGAAGTTTAGATACGGCT
>VZTL01023155.1:306-10342 GCA_013400535.1 Scopus umbretta | reverse complement strand
TTTCTTCTTATCCTGTGGGAGGACTAGTTCTTTTTTCCCACCATGTATGAGAAGGGGTAACTCAAAATAATTTTGCATCCAAGACTATGCATATCACTGCTTTGCAGTTACATTTGCATTACATTTCTGGCAATGGTCATGAATGACTGGCATCAGCTATGACTCATTATTCATTCCTTGAAGGATTTGGCATATCAGCAAGAGGCAAAAAAATCCTGTTCAATTTCGTATTGTTTCTTCCAACAGGCAGATACACCATGAGCAATTTTACTGGAGGATTCAGCTGGGGAGTGGAAAAGGAAGGTGAAGCCTGGAAGTCCCAGAAAGAGGCACATTTCTGTAGCAATTTAACTCATGCAGAGAAAATTACTATCATCAAAAGGAGTACAAATGACAAAGTTTACCCAGCTCATTCAAACAGAAGTCAGACAGCTAGTAACTGTACTGGACAGCAATTGCCACTATAATGGAGCCACTTCTGGTGAGTGACAAAACAGCACTGTGACAGAGGAGAGGGAGATAAAGGAAATGATTACACAGATGAGGTCAAAAGTGAGAAATGACAGGAAGTGAATGTGGGTATTATAGCCAAACTCTCAGAGATGCTGGCGATTTTTTCCTTCTTGGTATTCTCTATTCTTATATCTCTTGCTTCCATTCTGGGGCCCTCTTTTGAGCAGTAAAGAAGTGAGATACCTCACAGACTTATTAAATGCTGCAGTGAGCCCCAATTCTTCATTTTCATAAGCCAGTCACACATTAGCATCAGCAATGAGAACTTTCTTGCTCCTCCCCTTTGACATCCCCTAAAGGCTCTGTAAGCATCTGTGGGCTGTGTCTTCATAGCCATGTTTTAATTATACCCCATCAACCTTCACTGGCAATGTTATTGACAAATACCTTTGTGACATCATGACTAACTGAATTAATAGCAGCAAATGTGTCAATTAATTTAAAAATACAGAGAATAACCCCCTTTCCTTTTCAAATGATACTAACACAGACAAAGACAGGCAGAGTCATTTATCAGGCATTTCTCCTTAATTCAAGACATCTTCAGTGATAAATGCTTCGTTGATTAAATGGGACAGTCATTCATATTAACTATGGGCGATAAGACTATCAACACTCAGTTGAACATTTAAAGCTTTAGGAAGCAGGTATGTTAAGGAACTCACTGATACAAGAGGAGGAAGTCAGCCCTGCTGGTTCTTCAGCAGAGGACAGAAAAGCCTGCAGATGTTCCCATCAGAAACAGCTACACAGGGAAGTGTTCAAGCAGAGGACTGTGTGCCCTTGAGATTGTTGCTTCTGCACAGCAAGATAAGAGAACCATGGGCGGCAAAGGCTCTCTATGCCTGCATCCAAAGGGCAAGATAATGAAGAAATGAGAGACTAGTAACCATGTAGGACATTACACACTCATACATACAGAACTACATTGAAGGAGCTCAAAGCCACTCATTTCAAAGTCAGAATTACATTTGCAAGTACAACCTCAATTCAGTACTGCATGCATATATTTTAAAAGGAATTTTAGCATCACAGAATCCCATACCATTTCCCACCTGGACCCTTGTCTCACTTCCAGAAAAATGAGTCTCAGGTAGTCACCTGGCATATAACAACTCAGCCCTAGCAGTTACAGTTCAGCAAGGTCCTGGAAGCAGGACTTTATCATGGGAAATATGAGGTAACTGCAGTAAAAGAAAGACCCACCTACAGCTATTAAAAATACATAGAACGTTGTCTCCCTCCAGAACATTGCCACTGATGTTTTTCAATTACACTGATGTGAGTTTTAATCAGATTGAAATATGTCCACGTAATTAGCTATAGGGACATTTGACTGATGTAGCAACATCAGCAGAGAAGAAGAAAAAAAAAGCCATAATATCTATAATGCTATGATAATGAACAATTAGAAACAGCAATGTGTTATCTGCATTCTAATTGCTCTTCGTAGTGCTCAGAGAGGTTTGATCGGGGATGTGGTTTTTGCTTAGATTCTTACGCAAAGCCCATTTACAGCAACAGAAAATTTTATGTTGGCTTTTGTGGGCTTCAGATGAAGTCCTCCTTGGACAAAGAGAAAGAGCACAGAAACCAAGGTCGGAACTGCAATGTCTTCAGAATAGGAGAAAATCAGAGACCCCTTTCCTATGTCTGTGATTTAAATTAATTCCTCTTTCTAGCCGATCCATACAGTTCTAAGGCATGGCATGGCAGGTCTTGCATGTGTTGTGCTGTGCTGTTAGTTCTGTGTTCGCATTGTCTTCATCTTTTGGCAGGGACATTTTGCAAAATGAAGCCAGTTCTTCACCCTAAATATTATGGAGGCAGGAGTTTGCAGGATCTTCAGTTAGCTGCAGCTTAGTTCAACCTGGAAAGGGGGGTTATGTGCTCTCTAGCTGTTCAAGAAAGAAAGGAGCTCATATACTAAGCTCTCTAATCTGTCATTGGCAGAGGTTATGGTAACCTTATAGCAGAGGCAACTCCTATGGATATGCCAGATGGTGAGATAAGAGGGAACAAATTGCTCACTGGAGAAGATGGTCCTGCCGTGTAGTTTATTGCCAGGCCCAGTCCCAGCATAGGCCCTGTGAAACATAATTTCTAAAGTTAGTATAGGAAGTTGCAGTTTTAACTCCTGTTGGGATAGCAGGTGTGCAGGCAGTCTAGGAATGAAGGGACTGTTCAAATTGCTGCAAGGAGAGCTGCCTGACTTCACTGGAAGGAAAAATGCTGACTTTCTGTGAGCAGATTCAGGAGATGAGGCAGATCAAGAATTTTCCTCAAAAACGTCCCTCAAGAGGTGTCTCAGGTTACTTCAGTTAAACATTTTGCAGTCTGTTTTGTTTGCAGTCATTCATTCATACATTTTTATTCACACTATCTAGATTATGGCTCTGTAAACATATATTTTGCATCTTTTTTTTTCTCATTACAAGTGAATGATTTTTGGCAAAAGTCAATAACCCCGTAAATTAATTGTCAGAATGAGGTATTGATCACCTTTTTCCTGTAGGAGAAGTTGAACGTTTTTCTGTTAACTTATTAAACTTAATGTTGCAAGCAAACTTGAGTTGGAAACATCAATTTTTTAAAAAATACCTCCTTGTCTTTATTATGAAGAATTCTGAGTATGCAAACTTCTCTGGCTTTGTACTTTGTCTATGCTCAAATCAATTCATTAGCTGACAGAAATCCATCCAGATAAAATATTGTAATCTATTTGTATACTTTGAGCCTGTTCAACCAACTCACTCTGTTATCCCAATTTGTAAAGCTGGCCAGCTAAGTGTGTCATCTATATTACAGTGACACATCCTATAATCAGTAGAAAGTAAAACAAATCTCCCATAACGTAACAGTTCAGTCATCCTGCTACAGGAAACAAAATGAATGTATTTACCATTTTTCCTTACTTGTTTGTGGTGGATAATTGTTTATTTGTAGTTTAATTTCTCCATTATATGTGCTAGGCTGTGTTAAGCCATAACAATAGCTGTATTGAAATGATTACTTCTTTTAATTAAATGTTAGGTTTTGGAGACCCATATGATGAGTTTTTAATTTTGAGAAGTATGTGGGAGGAGGGAAGTATCAATAATCATTGGAACAATGAATTAGCTAAACGCCTTCAATCTCAATAGAATGTGTATGGGGAAAAAAACAAAGTAGACTCAGAATAATATCCCCAGAGAAGAATGTCTGTTGCAGTAAGGGATGACAGAGGCCATTAGACCTCACTTTTGCCAAGGTCTTGTCTATATTGCATAATTAACAATGGGATCCATTGTAAGGTCTTAACATTTAGGCTTGCCTTGTCCTTGGGCAAATATTTCTGCAAGAAAACTGCTCCTACCTTACAATACCTGCATCGCATCTGCCTTCTCCAGTATATTGGTGTATCTGTGTGCAAACATAGATGCATGTCTAGTGGTTCATTGTGATGAGCAATGTTAGGATCCTTTCCTCCTCAGGTATCTCAACATTTCTCACTTGTAAAGAGGAACTGTGAGAAGGAACTAGAGATCTATCTGTATTCCATGAATTTTGCTTACCTTCTCATTCCAAAGTGGACAGTTACAAGCTGAGATTACAGCAGAGTTCACATCTGGGTGGGATTATATGATCAAACTTGTGACTTCAAGCAAGTAGTCAGGTTTTTCTGTAGAGACTGTAGAGGAGAACGGACTGTATGTCAAGATCTTAGGTTAATAATGCAGCTGTAGAAGTCTCTGTGAGGGACTACCTACCCATGACCTGCCTTTGACTTGAGATTACTTCCTGAAAAGAAATACCAATTTTAGGCCCTCTGTGTCAGAGGAAGCTCTGAGCTGAAGGAAATCTTAACAGGGATTTTTCCATGTGAATATAAAGGCCTTTGTGGTTAACGAGGCTTTTGAAATGCCTTAGTATCTTTACGACGCACATGCCAGACAGTGTCCCAAATTTAGCTGTAAGTATTATTCAGGAGAGATATTCTTGGTTTATATATTTCCCTTATGTTGCTATAAAGTGCTGCAAAGTGCTCTAGCAAATGATGCTAGAATAACGTTACGTCTAATTCTTAGTTAATGACCTCTGTCAGTACATATATAGGAAGAACATATATTTACTCACTATTCTTCAAAATATTTTAAAAATAGCTGTTAGTGACCTAATGTCTCATGGCACTGAACTTGTTCCTGACTGCATTTTAGTTAAGAGAGAGTTGAGAATAAAGTTTTGAGGTCCTCCTAGCTCTGTCTGGATAATAGAAATGGGCCTAGATCTATTACAGATGTGATGGCAGGTTAGCTCTTTTAGAAAATAATAGAAGGAAATAACACAAAAAGAGAATTAGAAACACTTGGTCACCATTAAGTATCAGCCATGATATTTCACAGACCCAGTAATTGCTAATATATTGCTAACTGCCATGTAATTTCAAATATCAGGTAAATAATTAATTCCACTGAAATTTCAGTTGAAATTTCTGAATTACAGGTTAGTTGAAAAAGAGATTATCTATCAGAGCCAAGCAGAATGTAATTGACACATACATTGTCTTTGGTGACTCTTAATGGATGTGTGTGGACTCTCAAAAATCTTATTAATAAAACCTTTATATGTTTTATTAATGATATTAAAATAGTCATGATATTTTATTAATAATATTATTAATAGTACTACTCCAGACTTTCAAAATTATGAGATATATTAAAAAGGGTATGACTATTAATTGTGGGCAAAATATAACAACGATTTTTTATTGGGGGATTTATAGAGTACATGCATGTGGTCTCAAATAACTCATTAGTAATTAGGATTCCAGATATTTTTAATAAAGGACGTGTGAATACTTGATAGTGATATGTATCATTAATTTGAATTCTGAACTTATTCTGGTTTTGGTTATGTTTACTGCACATTTTTCCTCCCACTGCTCACAAAATGATTGCAAATCTGTTCTTGTTTATCCGTTTGGTGAATAGATGCTATTGCTGTGTATGCTCATGTTTGTGTATGAATTTGGGCATTGATGAAAACGGGATGTCTTATACTTGTTATCCTTTGATGAAAATTATAACCAAATGGTGTGGAACAGAAAAAAAGCCAGAAAAACCCCTGTGTGATTTAAATAACCAGCTGTACAACACAAGACTCCTGGCTTTACTGGAGATTGACTGGTGGTCAGATCTTGGGATGGAGAACTGTTGATTTTACCCAGAGTAAATGAAGTGTAGAGCCAGGGAGTTATTTGTGAAGAACAGTTTGAACTAATGAAATAAGAAATAAAAATATGTTCAGGAATCATTGGCCAACAAAAAAGAAGGGCTAATTAATCAGATTAATTGACTGATTTTATCAGCTCTGTTGAACAGGATCTATTACAAAGGAGTGATAAAGTATTTGCACCCATCCAGGCAATCAATGCATTGCTTATGCATGGAACAATTTGGAAACTTTGGAGTATTTGCCAGTGTTTAAAGAATTTCAGATTCTCTAAATCTTCTGAATCCCTGGCATTCCTTTGAGAGTTTCATCCAGCATTTGACAAAAAAAATGTTTTAATCTTTATTTGGGGAGCACAGAACAATAATTTTATTACTTAGTTTGGGCTTCTCTGTATTTCCAGGATAAGATACAGCCATAACATTCATTCTGTGTATCCACCAGCATTGTCCACATCAGATCTCTGACCTCTCAAATTTTCATTTATTGGGATCAAAATAATTCAGAAGCATCCCTGTTTGGTTTTTGGGCCAGTACAAATGTAGGCAGCCTTTCTGAAACACCTTGGTTACAGCCTGGTTAAGAATGCAGGGTGAAGGGTTTCCACAGGGCTGGGAGATGACGACTGCAGACTTGCCTAAATATTTATGAATATTAACTTATGAAGAAATACTAAACTAAGCAAAATAATTACATGTGAGAATTTTCAAGACTCGTCTCAAAACTATTATAGTCTTGAAAAATTTTATAGTTCAAGATTATAAACTATGAACTAACCGTTTGTGGGCAAGGGAGCCCAGATGAGCACTTACTGCTTTGTTTGGCCAAGCCATTTAAAGGCCTTATTCACCATCAGGCAACAGTAGCTGCACAATTAGTCTAATCCACTGCAAAATAGCAAGTAAATCAAAAGTATCCATGGTCAGCCTTACTATGTGGTGACCCTTTGTGAACACAGGTATCCATAATCAGGGCAGTTAGGAACTCATGCCTTAGGATGGCAATGGCTAAACTAATATCTTTAGCTTTTTGCTGGTCCTGGTGCTCAGCTCATCACCCAGTCAAATTCCATGTGAGCAGATTTAGAATGAATGGAAAAATCAGTTTCTATAACCAGGTTTTCAGGGTGCTCTGGGTTCCTGTCTCTGTGGATGCCATTCTTGAAAGACACTTAATTTCAGTCCAAGCTGGAAGAGCACAAATCCTCAGCTGTACACTCAGATCCTCAACAGAAGTTAAGGTTCTGCTTACTAGTGAAATCATCAGATCCTAGGTAGGTTTCCAGGTCTGTAAAACCTGAGATAGATCTTGAGGATTTAGCCCTTTGAAGATGACATAAGAAAGAGCTGATGTGAAAAACATGTAAGAAAACTAACAGCCAAAGACAATTTGGCTTTTGGTGTTCTAAGTGTTAAGGACCAGGACAACTATCATGGTCTGGTTACTTCTGCTGTTTCCAGGCATGTGCAACAGCTACAGGTGAAGGTTACTTATATTTTTAAAGTTAATTTCAAACTGCTTCATTTTACTGGGATGGTACAGACAACCTACAGGTGATCTCTAGGCCACTGGGTGACTCTCTAGACTGCTGGTTGACACTAGGAGTCTGTAAAGAACTGTGGGAGATGGTTTTATGTGAGGGTGTTTCCAAGCCAGTTGTTATTGAAATAATACTTAATTTGACCCTATTACAAGTGTGCTGGCCTGTGTGGACCCTGGTAATGTCAATAGCTCAGGATCTATAGGTAAAGAATAGGTTGTGGAATGACTCATAAAACCTGGTTTAATACTAACCTTGTGTTATTTGATCAAGGAGTTTTGTGTTCCCTTCCTCAGGCACAAAACTTATTTTAAATGGGATAGAGATGTCTAAATGCCTTTTAAGATTATATTCAGGTTTTACTGCCTCTTTGTCCCAGTTCCTTAAGTATAAGGTGGGGAGAAAAACAGACTCTTTCTGTTAAAGCCACCTAGAGTGGTTAATTTTGGAAAACACCACCCCTCTGGGTGATTTGTAAGGTGCCTATAAAAATATGGGATTGTGGCTTGTAGGGATGTTGCCAAGGAATGTGAAAAATAATGTGTTCTCAAAGCCAGAAGAGAAAAATTAAGAAAAACAGTCCAGACATAAAGAGAAAGATAGTGCTTGCCTCAGCTGAAGGTAAGCCGATTCAGACAAGCACAAATTAAAAAAAATCTCAGTGTAGACTGACAATCTCAAAGTTGGGAGAAACAAAGGCCCCTCAGAATAAAGATCTTTGCATGGAACTGCTGCAAAAAAGAGGTTTAACAAGAGTGTTTAGAGTACTACTATAAATAATACTATCATTTCTTGTTTTTCTTGAGAGTATTATTGCCACTGATTATTTTAATAATTATTAAAGGTGCCTCTTTAGTAGAGCTAGTGACTTGGTAAGGGAAAGTATTGTTATACTAATAAACAGATGTAACATCACTGATCTAAAGCCGTAAGAAAGGATTCTTTAAATTCCTGCAATTCTATTAAAGACTTAAAGAACCTATAAAGACTGTGGCTGTAGCATATAGCATTCTGAAGAACTTCAGCTATATGTGTCATAACAACAGAAATACTGTATAACAATGATTTTAATGTGGCTTGAGGAAGGTATTTCAAAATGTTTTTACTAAAGATATTATTAATTCTGTACTAGGTGTTGTGTTTTAACCCCGATTGGCAACCAAGCACCACAGAGCCACTTGCTCACCCTCCCCCCGCCCTGGCGGGATGGGGGAGAGAAAAACCTAAAACCCACGGGTTGAGATAAAGGCAGTTTAATGGGATAGTAGAGAAAGAGAAAATAATAATAATAGTAATGACAAAAGAATATACAAAACAAGTGATGCACAATGCACTTGCTCACCACCTGCTGAGCGATGCCCAGCCCATTCCTGAGCAGCGATCCCTGCCCCCCCAGCCAAATCCCCCAATTTATATACTGAGCGTGACGTCAGGTGGTATGGAATAGCCCTGTGGCCAGTTTGGGTCAGCTGTCCTGGCTGCTTTCCCTCCCAGCTTCTTGTGCCCCTGGCAGAGCATGGGAAGCTGAAAAGTCCTTGACTGGTGTCAGCACTGCTCAGCAACAACTAAACCATCAGCGTGTTATCAGCATTGTTCTCATACTATGTCCAAACCACAGCACTATAGCAGCTACTAGGAAGAAAATGAACTCTGAATTAAGCTGAAACCAGGACACTAAGCAACCTGGCTAGGTGACAGAAGCTTTTCAGAGGCTCTTGAAGACCACACAGTTGAATTCTTCTTCCGTCGCATGACCAGGAAGGTATCTTTCAGTTTAGGAGCCTGTGAGCAACTACTACTATGTGCTGGGATTACATTCGTTTACATGAGGAGAACATATACAATTTGGCAACAAGACTCATCAGCCTTGGTGTGCTACTGGAGTTGTATTGATCCCATGACCACAAGACAGGCATCCCCCTCTACATGATGGAGACATGGATAGTCTTATAGTAGGCTGTGCTAGGATTCCCCATTATGCACACATTTCTCTCGTATAAGGAAATATATACATATTAAAAGATAGGGGATGCCTGCATATTGATCATGAGACAGATGCCTTCTGGTCACCTGCTGAAGGAAGGATGATAAGCTGCGGAAACTGGGGAGATTAAAGGGTTTGGAAAAGGGGAAATAAAGAAATAGACAGCTAGAAAAATTCATGTCCTTTGTGACGCATTCTGCTGGTTTCTGAGTTTCTCCCCCTTTAAAAAAACAAACAAACAAACAAAAAAAACCCACACCAAAACTGTGCTGACAAAGAGCCGATGGTTTAGGTTTATTGCTCTGAAAATCAGACTGAGCCCATAAACTGGTGAATTCATGTCTGTGTTCTGCTACTCGCATACATTCTTAATCAAAGGACAGGTAAAATAGTTTCTAATCAGAATAGCCAGGTTTTGAGTTTACAGGTTTAAAATGATACAGAGGAGATGCTCATTCAGGTATTTCAATTATAGCTTAAAGCTAGCCTAAATGGTTTTCTATGTATTTATACAATACATAAAACCTTCAAATTATTTAATTCTCCAGCTTGTCAGTCACTGCGAAATCACAACCACTTCTTCACTTTGTCACTCTACCTCCACAATACTGCATTATAAATTTTGAGCAGGAATAGAAATTGCATTAACCTTTGTGAGTTCTGGTGCTTTGTTGACTTAAAGAAATAAGGCCAAGTGCATTTGTACTGATGGCAGGAGACTGCCAATGATGACAAGAAGTTATATAAAAATCCAAGCCTTTAACATTTGTAAAACTTTTTTTTTTCTT
>VZTL01023154.1:19191-31435 GCA_013400535.1 Scopus umbretta | reverse complement strand
CACCGAGAGCCGCCGCCGGCCGCGCACCCGCCCCGCGCTCGCGCAGCCCCGGCGCCTCCCTCCCTCTCCCGCACGGCGGGAACCGTCCCTTGCGCGGTCCCCGCGGGGCGATGCCCCTTCCCGCCGCGGCCCGCCCTCGCACGGGCACGGCTGTGAAGGAGGGGGGAGCGAGCGGAGCTCAGGGCGAGCGGGCAGCCGTGCCGCTGCGGCGAGTTCCCCTCGGGATCGCTCTCCCCCGCAGCCCCGTCTCCGCTCCGCACCCTGGGGAGAGGCTGGGAGAGCTGCCCAGGGGCTCGCCCTGCACCCGGCTCGCTCCAACGTCGCGCCGAGGATGGAGCCTTCTCGGTGCCCGCCGTGCAGCGGCTCTGCTCCGCTCTGCTCCGCGCTCAGGCCGGCCGGGCACCGCTAACGCACCCCGTCTACCGCGGAGCAGGACGCGCGCGGTGGCCACGTCAATGTGTCCCGCTGCGGGTGCCATCTCTCCGGGCTGGATGGGAGCAGAGCACGGGTGGGTTAGGGTGCTGGGACAAACCTCCCACTAGCTGGGGCAGCTAGGCTTGGGCTCTGCCCAAGTTGAAGCTGGGGGAAAGAGAAGGAGAAAGCAAGTCCAGCTTTTCATAAACCTGCGTTCACCGTTGGTCCAGACCACGCGGATGCCGAGCAGACGAGGGCTTGGAGGAGGGGGTCCCCCTCTGAGAGCAGCCGGCGCTAGCACGGCAATGGAGGAGGCTGGACGAGCAACGCTACCCCTCTTCAAGGGTCTGGTGAAAACAACCCCACACGCAAGAACAGCACACTCTCACGCTTTACAAAATAACCCCCCACGCGGGGTTGTTGGTTGGCACTGTTTCTGCTGACCTTTCCTTCCTAGGCCTGGGACCCGTGGACAGCGAGGGGCTGCTCGCCACCCACGGCAGCGCAGCGCACACGTGTCAGCGTTGCTGCTCTCCTGCAACTCGCACACCGCTGGCGAGCTTGTGGCTACCAGTGACAAGTTAACAGCTCTGTTTACTCCCTGCAGTATTTTGTTTGACCAGTTTGTTTTAATTTGACTAAAGCAAAAGGATGTTTTGATTTGGCTTTGGTTCAGGGGAAAAAAAATAGGATGTGACTTATATCTGCTTTTGTCTTCATGCCAACTTCAACCACACACCTATTTTAGAGCTCACAGGCCTCTTCCTCTTCTTTTCAATCATGCCAAAAATCTGAAGTTACATGAGCATCTGTCTACTGCAGCTTGAAGAGATCCGCAGGGATCCTGTAACACATCGCTTTTCAGCTGGACAGGGATTAGCATTTAGGGAAGGCAAGTGGGATTCGAAGGAGAGAGAAAGGGATCCGCATAACACGGCAAAGTGAGGAAATCGTTGAGCCACGGGCAGAAAAATGCAGGTGGGAGAAACGAAGAAGGTCACGGTTGGGCTCCGAAGCGCTGACCGATGGGCTGCCGGCAGAGCACAGCGGGCAGCTGGCCCGCCGCAAGGGGCTGGTGCAAGGGGAACGCTTGGCCTTGCTACGGAGATGCAAGGGCCGCCGCTCCTCACACGGGTCAGCCCAGCGCTTCCTTTCAAAACAAGAGCAGCTCTGTCTGCAAACGCATCCGTGTTGGGTTCGTATCTAGGAAGCAACTGATCCATCTGCTCTTCCACTTAAGAATACGGGTGATGAGAAAGTGACTGGCTCGGCTCCAGGAGGAGCAGGAAACTCCCTCCTCTACTCATTGTAATGTGGGGAAGCGTCTGGGAGGGCACCTGCAGCCCCCGGAGCAGCCAGCTTTCTGACCTGGCATTTCCCAGGGCCGCTGTGTTAGTCCTTAGGGTTTTTGGCATTCAGATGGAGAAGAATTCAGTCCAGCCCTGGAGATGCCAAATCATAGTTCTCTGCAGACTTTTGGCTCAGACTACAAAGATGTTTATCCAGCTGCTGTAATCAGAATGGTATCAGGACCAGAAAAGCTATCTTGTGGAAAGGTGAACAGATTTCCAACTCTTTCAGCCTTAGGTAAAAGCTCAGAAGTGGGACAGAAGAAAGAGTTTGAAACCTTGCAACTTCTACCTCAAGACTGAAACCTGAGAAGTTAAGCAAGTGGCAAATAGCTGACAAAGTTTCAGTAAAAAACATTCATGGAAGAGCATGACAAATAGATCCATACAAGCTCTGGTTGCCTAAACATTCCTGATTTCTTGGGTTTCTAGACAATCCCATCTCCCTCAACTTTAACACAAAAGGTCTCCATGCAGTCGGCTACCTTGATTTTAAAACCCTTCCCTAAGATGCCTCCACAACTTGGGAGAGAAGAACGCAGAGTGTTCTTAAATTTAACAACATTAGCATGTTAACCTGAAAACATCATGGAGAGCTAAATGCTGTTATCACAGACATGGAGTTTGGAATCAGAGACTGGTCAATACGGGCGCAGCATCGAGCATTGCAGAGCGAACAGCGGAACCGCCAGTGAATCACGGCTTGCTTCCGGCAGAGGTGAGCTCCAGAAGTTTGTAAACCAACATTATGAAACAGCACCTCAGTGACGTGAAATTTCTCAGAGCTGCTTTTAATGTTTACCACAACTGATAAGCAAATAGCAACACCATTACTCCTCTGTGGCAGTTTCTACCCAGGAGGGATGTGATGTACAAGAACTACCGGTTAAAAATCTTTAACGCTTTGCACTAAGAACAAGTTCAAGTTGTTCCGTTTCATCCACTTGAGATACTGCCTCTGGAAAACCATCATTCTTCACGTTTGCTGCTCAACAACAGTTGCAGCAGCTGGGGAGCAGTAGGACGGCTCGCTAGGTGCCATGGCAGACAATGTTGACAATACTCATCCTGCTGCTGAAAGGTGGCCAGACCTGGGACCACTTCAGTTTACATCAGACAGGCACAGTCTCAGAACCAGATGTCGCTCCTGCCCTCTGGTACGGGCAGCAACCCTAGCTTGCAAGAGTCAAATTCTTTAAAAAGGTGCAAGGAGCTTACGTTCCCCTGGCTCTAGCTGTCACAAGGGTAAAGCTTTTCTGCTTAGACAGCTTTCTTGGGTACTTCAGCTGTGTATGGTTAAGTTCTGACAAGTCAACGGACTTTGTGTCCTTCATGTTAGGTAAGTCTGTCTAGTCCAGTATCCCGCCTTCAACAGCACCAGGAACACAAGGGTGTTTATCACAAGGGTGTTTAGGAAAAAAAAAAAATGCAAAATCTGTACATACTTTCCTTGGGTTTACCTTTTGTGTGCAGAGTTTATGGGAAGCCGGTGAGGTCAAGAGAGGCTGCATCCAGCTGCCGAGCCCTCCTACAAATACATTGGCGCAAGTCGTGTTTATTTCCTGGAGCAGTTTGACTGAATCTCATCGGTTATTTGCTCAGGGGACGGCTAAAACCGTGCATCTCTTTCTAGGATCAGGACGTCACCTGAGGCCCAGCAGACATCACCATGTTAGTATGAAAAGTGGACTTTTAAACCTTTGGGTGCATTCTGACAGCTGTTTTATTACAACAGCTTCACAATCAATTTCTACAGCAGCATGAGCATCACCGCCTACTACAGACAACGTCACACAAGCTCTTTGTTACCCTGAAAATGGGAATTATCTTTCCTAGATTAGGCAAAGCAGCACTGGCTGAATCCTGGCCTCAAAACCCTGGGGACTTGAGCTATCGGCTTCAGTCACAGCTTCCATCTCTCTCTCTGGGACTGTGGTATTTGAGCAATTTCATTGCTGCTTAGGGGGCGAGGTAGGTTCAGCTGTATAGAGCCAACACAGAAATTATTTGGTTGTCTCTTAAATTGTTTAGCTATTTTTTTGTTGCATTTCAGCTCTGTAATGATCATATGCCTCTTCTACATTGGCATCCCTCTGTTATGCTTTTCTCCATAAAGTCATTGTTGAGCTTGGCAAGGGCTAGATGTGTTTTTATAAATAAACCACCAGCATTCCATACGGGACTGATTTCCAAAACTAAAGCCTCACCACTTAGAAGACATATTGGAGGACAGACCATAAAGAGAGATGAAGGAAGTGGAGCAGCTACATTCACAGCTCAGACATGAACCCATTCCTTCTGCTGGGACAGCCTCTCTTGGTTTTCTACCCCCTGACAGATCACAGTCCCGTCTCTCTTTAGCTTGCGATTTTATTACACAAAGTCCTACCGAATTCTCACAGAGCACCTACTGAAGATAAACTCAAAGTACGATTCGTGAGATGTGCCTTTTATTTTTGATTCAGCTGTGGGTCTGTTAAAAGTTTACGTGTCAATGGACACCCTCCTCGCTTGTTTTTAAAACAAAAAAAACAACCCCAGCAATTCTACTGTATCTGAAACCTTCTTCTTATGAATCTTCTTATGAACAGTGCTGACCATTAGTAAAGCATTTTATTTGCATAGCATTACAAATAAATCCCTAGAAAGAGGAGCAGCTAGTCACAGTGCCAGCAGCGCTGACCTAAACATAAAACCTGCTCAGTTCACCTAACTAAACGCAGGAATATTCCTAGCATGACTGTAAGGCCCTGTATTTAAAAGGGCAGTCTGTGTAACTAGAGTGCAGGAAGTTAACAGCAAATGTTACCATGTCAGGAAGAGCTAAAATTCATACAATCCTTAATATACCAGTTACTGATATTTTTTTTTTTAAGCTTTTTACTTTTAACCTCATTAAAGCTTACTCTTCTGAACTTCAGGCAGTTGCTGAGAAAAACTGCAGTGCTGAACGACTTACCAGAAACAGTTGGAGGGCAATGATAGTTAAACTGTCATCTGGGTTTACATCTTTTGCAAAACATCACTTCCCAGGCCTCTCTAAATTAACTTAACTCTTACAGCAAAAGCACCTAAAAAACATATGTGCCATCGAACTAGTACCACCCTTTCGCTGTCTGACCTACTGGTTTTCTCCAAGACAAAACAGCTGGTGAAGATGTCTTCACTGTCTTAAAAAAACATGTAAGAACACAGGTTACGTTTGCCCCGATGCAGAATAGAACAAAAACAAAACAAATGTTCAGCATTGTTGCCAGGCTGGAAAAACTGTGAAGGGGATGACAGCTCCAGCAGTTTTGTGGCTTACCTGAACACTGGTCTACTTAGTGATCCAGCTGGGTAGTGACTGTTTAAAGACATAAGTGCTCTTAGCCTGGGGGAAAAAGCGGGGTTGGAAGTTGAGTTGGCATTAAAGGGAGCTAGAACTGTTGTTCTCTATATTGAAAGTACCAGCTTTTTCGGCCACCATTCCTTTCCCCAGGAGGGAAAAGGCGAGAGCCCTACCAGGGAACTCATGGGACCAGACAGGCGGCACCGCGCCTGCCTCGGAGCAGCTGGGTTTTGCTCAGCTCAGCCGTCCCTGCCTCTCCCTGCGCAGCTTTGAGGGCTCAAGGTGCAGCCCCGAGGAGGCGTTTGCCCAGTGCAACAGTGCCGCTGCAACAGCGGTGCCAGCACAGCTGTGCTGGGGAAGAAACCTTAGGCAGCGACACATCCCTTTCTCCTCTCAGCTGCTTACCGCTGCTTTCCTCTTTCATCCCATCCAGCAGCCACCACTCCCTCAGATCTGCCAACACAGCTACGGGCAAGAGCACCCTCTAGCCTGCTTCGCTAAAAATAATCACGCTAGCTTAAAAACAATAAACACTTGAACTTTTCTAGCCCAGCTCATTTTTGACAGAACCAAGTAAGGAGTATTAGGCCTCGATCTTAAATCTTCAGCAAAACAACAGATATGGAATTTATATGTCTACAATTTGCCTTTCTAAAGCCTCACCCATACACTTAATTTTATGTCACTAATGCATCTATACCTCAAATTCCACTGTTTTAAGAGGAACAAGCCACCCAGAATTCGTGACAAATGCCTTTTCTGACAGAGCAGTGACAGTACCCATGCTTTCCAGAAATGCCTTAAAAAGGCACAGCACAGTTATTACATTTACAGCCACAGGTAACAGCTGATTTGAACTTACCGTTACCAGGACCATGAATGTACACCAAGCTAGGGAGTTGGCTTTCAAACTTTAACAAAAGCTATTTTTGTTCATTTCTTTGTGAGAGGCCATGGACATTGTGCAGTTGCGTGCCCAATTATTGGGATTGTAACTACAGACCCTGAGAACTTGCATTGGCAGTATTCTGCCCACCAGAGTACAGGATGACCAGACGTTCCTCTCAAAGGCTTGCAATGAAAAGCTGGCACTGGACACAAGCTGACTGTGGCAGTGCTAGCTTCTCACAGATTCCCATCAACCCACCTCTGCAGCATGCAGAGGAACCTAGTCCAAGGAGGAGTGCTAATTAACCTCCCTTGTTTCTTCAAACCTTGGCTTCAGTGCGGAATCCCAAACACTTACAATGTGTCTACTGAACCTCACCTGCATCTTATTTCAAGGATGAAATGGCTGCACACACTTGTTCGTTACCACCTACACTTCAAAAGCAGCAATTAAAAGGTACAGCAATATGTAGCAAATTACCTTTTTTTTTTTTCTTTTTTTCTTTCTTTTTGGAAGCCATCCCACCTTGTTTTTTGAGTTATCCTGGCCTGGACACAACATGCTCCTTGGCAGCACGAAAACACACTGCCATCTGTCTGTTCCTCGTGAAGGCTGCAGGGCACACCAAAGCATGCATAGCAGAAAACGCAGGCAACACAGGACTTCAGTCTCAGAGGGAAATAACAAAGGAGCAGGGGACAAGTCTGCAAGTCTGGGATACAGGGCACAGATAGCAAGTAGGCTCACCACCGACTGAACTGCAGATTTTTGCAACCAGCAGAGAGCTAGGGTCAAAGCAGCAGAGCCTTTTCAAGCTAGACCCTATTTACTACTTAGGTCATACCACAGGAAGACAGGGAATATGTCAGGAAATGCATGCAACTGAAGTAATTGTGAAACACTAAGATTTCACAAATAAAACAATCATCATTTATTGTTGTATTACAAAACACTTCATATTTTGGCAATATTTTACAGTTTATCCTTTTCCTTCTTAGGGCCTGTTGAAAGGATATGGGGGGAAGAAAAGAGGATAATGTTGAAATCAAGATTAAGTTTCAATGTCTTGCTTAAAAAAAATCCTCCCAAACCACCCCAGTCCCTCCCACCAAAATAAAAATCTAGTTTCACTCAATTCCACTATCCAAAGAGGCCATGGGTGAAGCGGCAGGCAAAACTCTGGCAATTTCACTATCAAACGCATCAAGAAGACAAACAAAACATTCACAGTGGTCTTCAGTATGGTCTGTTGCGTTGATCATTTCTGAAATCATTTCTGAAAGGGAAATAAAAAGTTATAAGGGATCCCTTAAGCAAATAACAAACAACCCCTTCTGTCAAACATCTCCACACCAACTTCTGTGTATTCTTCTATGTTTAGAGAGCCTTATCCAAAAAAGCTCACAAAACGCGCTCAGCAGGCAAACTGAGCCTTATTTTCTCCAGAAGCTCGTGTCTGTAGTTAATGTTTTCATAGCACAGTTGTGCACGTACGCACAAACAACACTCTTTTCCCACAGTCCTTATCAGTTCCACAGTCTGTATGCTACACAACCAAGCAGGGGCAAAGAAACCACTTACCTTCCTCCCATTTTACCACCATAGCCACCTCCCCGATCACCGCCTCTGCCACCACGCCCTCGATACCCTCTTTCTCCACCATAGCCACCTCTCCCACGAAAATCTGGAGGAAAATGCAAACACATCAGCCAGGTTTTTCAAAAAGCTGCAGATGTCATTAACGCTTCTAACGCTTCAGAACAGACGCAGTTGTTTTTACACACCTCCTGATGGACGTGAATCTTCTGGTCTGGGCTCACCACACTGGTTGCAGGAATTCCTGCGAGCGAAGTTCATATTGCCACAGGCCCTAGAAAGGACAAGGATTCACCAGACTTAGCTGCTAAGAAACTCTGAGAGCATACATGAAACACCACTGACCAATTAAAATGACACTTACGGGTTAGGACAAACCCAATCACCATTTTTGGGTTCCCCACTTCTACCCTGGAAGCCCCCACCTCTTCCATATCCACCTCGTGAACCTGTAGACAAAATTATAATCAGAATAAAGGAGGGGAAGTGTCTGTGGCCTATACATGAGAAACATTTATTAAGGACTGTCACTGGCTTCAGAACCCAAGTGACAATCAGATTTTTCAGGTGGAAGAAAGAGTAACTGTTTAATGTAAACATATCCCTACTAGGCAAGCCTCTGAAACCATATCAGGAACTCTGAAAGAAACAGGTAGGGCCAATGACAAAAAAATTGTACTGCCACAGAATTCAGCATCTACTAGCTGATTTACTACTAGCTACAAGATAGCTAGAAGACTTGGGCAAATGACAACAGAAGTTTCAGCCACCACCAAATCTCAACAGCATTCAATGTCCTGAAGTTAGTGTATCTGCATAGCTGAAATACACACGTTCATATGGACAGATTTGTAACTTAGGCAGATGGGGAAATACACAAAGCAAGGACAGCACATGGTGGCCAGAAAAAATTGCTCCACCACGTATTTTTTTATAAATTCTTTTCATAAGTAAATGGAGACGTGATCCACTTGAACTGCCAATGGGTAAATATAAACCCGCTATGTGCATTAATAAAATTTCATAGATTTAACAACATATAATATCAATCGCATAAGGCCTGACTTAGTCACAGAACAAAAATTTAACAACAACAAAAAAAATCTGTCTGGATTAATGCCAGGATGCATCTGACACAGGCACAGGGAAAACACAGTCCTTGCTTTCTGCATCAAAAGGATTAAAAACTTTTATACCAGTTGAAGTTCTGGAAGTATCTTTTTTTTTTTTTTTTTTAGCAGCCTACAAAACTGCCTGATTTAAGAACTAAAATGTGTTGACAGCCACCGCACAAAGCATACTTCCTGTAAAATGGCAATTAATATCCAGTGGACTACTGACTATGCTGTATTATGCAGAGAATCAGGGAGATTAACATGTATTTAATTAAAGGATTCAGACAGCCAACTGCTGCTCTAAGTCAGTAGCAGTTGAATAATTTACCCAGCTTAATACCATCTAGAAACATCAGACTACCTCAAGGCTTTGCTGTAATAAGCAAATACTCACTGGGAATTCACACCTATATACATGGAACCTGTAGAGCCTCAACATTGTTGTTATACTATCTTTACAAGCAATGCTGAGACATGATCTGGAGACTTTCCAGTTCAAAAGGTAAGCATAAATTCTGTGCTGTGCAAAAGAGATTACAGATTTCAGTTTACTTAACTTGGTTCAATCCTTATTACTCCTTTTCATGGAAGAATCCCAAAGGCCCATATACTTTGATGAATCACTGCTTCAAAGTCAACTTCTCTTTTATAAACCAGTAACAGTTAAAAAGCATTTAACTATGCAAAAACAAGGATTCTACAATTTCAGTCCCACCTCGACGTCCGCCACCTCCACCTCCTCTCATGAATTCGGGCCTTCTAGTTGCAAAAGAAACTTTGATAACATTGCCATTGAATTCTTTTCCTGTGGAAAGACAGAAAGTGAGAGAAAGATCAGTACAGCTCCCAAGAACGCAGCGGCAACTTCGAAAGAACAGAAGTGATTTGCACATACAGACTGAATACAAAGCTCTTAAGACACAGGGAGCCTGGAGTAAATCTTATTTTTGAAAACGCTGGTCCAAAGGTGAGATGGCAAACACTAAGGTACTTGCTAGGTTCTCCATAAACCCACACATATCTCTCTCATTTTAAATGCAATCTGTAAGTTGCAATTTAACTAGACACATGTAAGCACGTAAAAGATTTTTGGCCACGTTCATGGATAATAGTTCAGATGTTAGAATTCTTGCTCTTCCCCCAAGTCAGGCAACACTTTTGTACAGTTCAACAGTCAGCACAAACACTAAATTCTCCCAAGTGAAAAACATGAACTTTTTAAATACAGAGTCTCAGTTCTTCATAGACACAAGGTTTATCACAGAACAAACAGGACTGCATGTGTGCTTAATATAGTCATATTTGCTTTACCCTACTAAACAAAGGCCAATTTGCATTTTGCTATCAAAATATAAACCATCAAATAGCATGCCATGCCAGATTTTTTTAGCACTATCATTTCACGCCAGATGCAGAGCATGTCCTTTTGTTTCTACCCAATATTATTAATACTCTGTGAACACACAAGGTCACAGGAGCAGGCACTTCCCCCTGACCCCTCAAGTTTACTACTACAAAAGAGTATCACTGTTTCCTGCATCAAGTCTGAAGAGTTTTGTATCAATGTAGTTCTGGGATCTACTCTCTTCCTCCACTGAAGCCATAATTTAAAAAACCCTTGCTCTTCACTGTGTATCTACAAAGCAATTGGCACAAGATTGCCATAATTGTTGCCAAACTCTAAAAATGCTACCACAACACTAATAATATCAATACTTACACTGTAGGAAATCCCTCCAGCTGCCAACACAAGTTACAGCTCTATTGGTCTGTAACAAGAAGTTATACTCTCCCAAGTGACATGAACACCATCTCTCATACTTTGTGCAGGGATGACTGACGTACAGCAGCGAACCCTAACAGTTTCACTACACATTTCTGGTCTTAACCACTAGCTGCTCTTCCACCAAACAAGAGAAAAAGCCAGCACACAGAAATACCATGATACAGCAGTCTTTGTCAAAAAAAAAAAAAAAAAAAAAAAAAGAACACAAANAGAAAGAAAGAAGAAGAAAAAAAGAAAACAAACAAACCAAAAGCCAAACCAAAAAACAAAAGCCAAACAAAAAGTAGCATGGGGTCCCCAATGAGGTTATTGATTTGCTTCTTCCACTGCTTGTTAGATTCATAAATAACCAAAAGAACAGGTACTCTCACCCACCGTCAAACCAGTCAATTGCTGCTTTAGCAGAAGGAGGGTCATCAAAAGATACCGTTGCTTCTCCCTTTGGTTTGCCGGTATCCTTATCTGTATAAAGATTTATCATAGGTTTGCCAGTCTTTTTGTTCGTCTGAAAAGAAAGGTTGTACACTTGGCATAGGAGAAATACTGGTAGAGCCAGTTCAGAGCACAAACTGTAACAGCTAAGTATCATCAGAAAGAAGATTCTCTTGGAGCTAGCCTGCAGAAACAGCTGCTTTTGACTGAAGGATACTGCCTGGCTTTTCTCCATGAAGTAATGATGGGCCCAATTTTTTGTTAAAATGAGGTCAAGTGCCCTGATTTAGAATTGCAGAAACAGAAGAAACAGCCATAGAACACAGAGGCATACTTGATGAGGTACGAGGCTAGTACAACGGATAGAGTGTCAGTGTTAAGGGTCATAAAGACTAAAGAAGAGATACGAAGCAATTTAAATGTCACTAGAAAAAAGCTGCCGGTGCTGCCCACTTACAAATGAGCTGTCTATCTGGGAACCCAGATAAAAATATTATCTACTGCTGGGCAGTCAGAGCAAGCATCTGCCTTGAATGATACCAGTACATTTCCAATACACTAGCTCTGCAAGTTCTTTTCCTTCTTACCAACGATTTCTCATTTCACATACCTTTATAATACCGATTTGTTTGAAATAGTCAGCCACTTGATCTGTTGAAACATCCTCGCCAAGTCCTTGCACGAAAATAGTGTTGTTATCAGAGTTGTCAGACTCTGAATCTATGAAAAAATAAGCTACATTTACCATGCATTTTTGTGGTAGCAACAGAAGCAACATTTTAAGGTCAGGTCTACGCTGCCCAGTAGCAGACCCTTAAATCCCAAAGACATTTTACATGAAATAAAATAAATTTGAAGTTAACACCATCAACCTGAAAACTGCATGCACAGCACCTTCAGATGTTGCAGTATGTCAGAGACCGAATACATTCAGCAGCTGACCAGCCGCCTGCCTGCCACACACTCAACTCGTCCATGCAGCTAGGACATCGAAACCCATCAAAGTAGTATATGATTTACATAACACAAGTTTAGCAGAAGTGTTATGGCAGCAAAAGCGGCTGCTTCGCTCAAGCAGGTTCTAAGTTTATCAGCAAATTCTTACTTCCTGCATGAACAGACATCCAAAAATTCACAGGCTCTTTAATAAAATACATTTCTTTCAAGGAAGACAAGCTTTAGCTAAATTTCTTTTGAGCCATGGGAATTGCAGCCACATCCATCTTTCTAGATATACATTTTAAAAGCAATGATCCAAGAGCTCTAACCCACTCCCACCCACTGCTTGTTTTCTTACCAGCATCTGATCTCGGTCCATAATCCCTCTGACCT
>VZTL01023154.1:2647-19123 GCA_013400535.1 Scopus umbretta | reverse complement strand
AAAAAAAAGAAAAAAAAAAGAAAAATACTATTTTTAGCAAAACATTTTCAAGTGACTTTTTTAGAGACAAGAAAATATTCAAAGCATGTATGTAATGCATCTAAGATCTAAAACATTAACCAGAGATTTAGAGAATATTTAGATTAAAACGTTCAACAGAAGGTGTCTGTAGGACGTTAACATGTTCTTTAACTTGCAGCATGTGGCAACTGCCACACTGATGCTATGCTGGTGTTATCTTGCCAATGCTGGTTGTCAGATCACCAAGCAGTTTACCACTTTTGGGGTTTTTTGGTTTGGTTTTTTTTTTTTTTGACATATCAGTTTCTATTGTTTTGCAAAGATTTCCGTTGGAACAAGGGTTTTATTTTTGGGTGTGAACTTCACAGCTTTATAAAAGGTAGTAGTTTAAAAAATGAAATGAAATGNAGAAAAGAAAAAAAAATCCAGTGAACATCACTGTCTCCACAAATTCTTTCATGCATTTTGACAAAGTAGAAATCCAGTTTATTGCTAAAAGTTTGGCTATTAAAACTGATGAACACACCAGCCTCACCAAAACGCTATAATGCTTCTACTAGAGAGTAACAAGATATTGGTGGCTTTTAGATTTATAAAGAATTTCCACTGAAACATTTTTGGATACTCGGCACTTACCACCGTAATTTTTGAAGCCACCACGGTCACCACCACTGCAGAGGAAAAATTGAAGAAATGATTTCTTCCTTAAGTCTCTATGTGCTGAGCCCAAGGCTCAATCTACAGTTAACTGATCACAAGTTGAGAGTTACTGTCTAGCAGCTAAAGCACCATCTCTACGTTCTCCTCACTACTCATTCATGTTCAAAGATTAAATTACATGAAAGTGAATTATCGCACAGGGTGCTGCACTGGAGAAGAGAAGCCCTAAAGAATATTTTAAACTAACCCATACACACGTCGTCGTTTCAGTACTTTCTCCCATCCCATAAGCCCAAATGATTGCTATTAAAAACTGGGTTTTAAAACAGAAACAGTATTTTTATGAAGGTTAATGGACTTTAATTGTAGACGTAATTGCTACTTTGGAATAATTAGTACTTTAGTACTTCCCTAGAAGTAAAAAGAGCTAAGGTTAATTAACCTCCATTGTCACACATTTATATATGGGGGACAAATTAGCAGTATCAGCCATTCTCTGAGAAAGCATTTAAGGACCTACTGTACTATTAGCACTTGACATTACAGAGAAGGTGTGTGTATGTGAGCTTCAAAAGCAGAGGCCGTGAAGTTTTATTTCATTCATTCTGAAACCTGTGGCACAAAATGTAGACCAAGTTAAGAGATTGCATACACCAGTTTTCAAAAGTTAGAAGGGGATTTTAAACAGGACATTATGCCTCCAATTATGTGCATGAAAATAAACCCTCACTCTTTTCAATGTAAACGTTTGCACTGGTAGGATTTTTCACAACAGCATTTTAAATTGCATCCATGTTATGAACACAATATAATCAATACTCAAAGCCTTCAAGAGAAATGCAGTATTTTAGAAAGTCAGGAACCTGTCAGAAAGACCGTCTCATACTGCCACGTATGACTGCCCTCCTTTGTGGGGGGGACACACAGCTGCCACCTGAAAATTAGGCAGGTTCACCTAATCCTGATAGTTTTCACACTCGGCAGCTAAGATGAAGCCGGTGTAAATTCAAACCCTGATGTAGAGGGCTACCCTCCAGACCCCGCAACTACTGTGCCAGTACGAGTAGCCTCTTCACAACACGCTTTACAACTGGAAGTCAGTCCAGGCTTTGTAAGCCAATGTATCTGCCAACACAGAGTCCAAACATGGGACACAAGCACCCCAGCAAAAGGCAATGGGATACAATTAGGGAGTAACTTCTTTGGCACTCTGTATACCTGTTTTCTGTTACAGCAAATACAAAGTCATGAATAGGAGGTACTGCTTACTTAACATTTATGAGATAAAATCTGCCCAAAGCAAGGGACAAAAAAGGAATAAGGTTTCAACAGATGTTACAAAAACTGGATTAAGAGAGACACATTCTTTGAAGGATGACTGACATTCTGTGACAGTACATGTAAGGTGTATTAGATGTTTGTCACAACCGACTATCACTTTTACTAGGCCTTTTCTTAAAATAATTTTTTTCCTGCAGATTTTAAACTGCTTCTCCACAGAAAAACTCTGAACGCTAAACTGCAGTGTCATTTACTCCCAAGTTATTCATTCTGCTCATTAAAGAGGTAAAATGAATGAATCTTTCTGCCACCTCCAATTCACTTTAGCTAAAAAAAAAACAAAAAAAAAACCAAAAAAACCCCACCACACCAAAAAACTTCATTATGACACAACAATTTTTAGTAGGATGCCTGCTCTTCTAGGATTTTATCTCAGAAGTAACAAGAGTGAATACATCAGCCATGGAAATGTTATCAAAGTTTTCCAACCCTAGATTATGTTCCGAATTCATCAGGACAGCATTATCCAGCACATGTATGTTTTCTTATTTGAAAGTAAACAGCAGCAGAGACATAAATTAGAAAAAAAAACCACCCAAAACAATCCAAAAACATATAGAAAATGAGTTTGTGATCAACACAGACAGGATTTTATAGGATGTGAGGATTTTGCTAAGATGCCAGGGTAAAATGCGTGCACCATGATTCTGAGAAGTGATAGAGTTGGATGTATAAAATGTAAAGGAAGTCATAGTCAAATGCCTAATTTCTAACTTTGTGACACAGTAATTCTGCATTAACAAGTACAATCCACAATTTTAAATTATTTTTTTAATAAATGACTGTAGAAAATGTTTTTGTCCAAGCATGCTTCTGCACGTTATCTTCTGCTTAGTCCCACGTGACCAACCCAACCAAAACCTGCATCAATTCAGTGACACGATACCTTTGATGATCGATTAATGCTTTCCTCCATTTTTAAGTCCCATTTCATATGTGATTTATAAAGCTGCTGTGTTACCTTCCTGAGGCTGCTGGGCAAAGCTACCTAAGATCCCCAGGAGGCATGTGGACATGCTGCAGCAAGTGAAGTCAAACACAGAAACTGGTTGCAAGCAGCTGATGTCACAGTCTCAGATGTAGCCCTTGCCGAGACAAAAAATCTTAGCAACTGAATTAGTTCCCGCACCTTTGGCAAAGAACATGTGGAAAACATGACTGCAGTGTTTCACAGTCTACTGCTCTACCAGTCTTGCACACAGACCAAAGAGATGGGTGACCATCTGGAGTTTGGGGTTTTAACATCCCATGTTAGAATAACAAACAGGTAGATATAATTCAGCAGTGCCACCAACAAAGATGACAAAATAAGAGACCGAACTGCAAGCAGTCAGAATGTGTACATGGCACCATTCGGAGTGACAAAAAACTTACTGCTATGAAAGAATCATCTTCAGATGTTCTTTTCTCCCTATACTCAGTCATATATTGAAATCTCACCTACTTCAGTGTAAATGGAGTTCATCTGAACATCGCTTACTTCAGCTGGGAATGCTCTTTAAAGGCACAGTTACATGGAGAGCTGAATTTTACAGATACAAGAAATACACTTTTAAAAAGTGATCAGATATCGGCAGAGGTAGCACTAAGAATTCAGGAACCAAGTTTCATCCTCCAACATGCATCTATGTCTCACCAAGCGTGTGGGAGTTACATGTAAGAATGTATTTTTAAAAACAAGAAAGGAATGCTTAGTGCACCAATAAAGTTCCTGACAGATAGCTTTTTTTTTTTTTGCTGCCTATATTTATTGCCTCTGTTCATGTTTTTCCGAAGTCTATATAAGGCTAAGCTCAAGGATACACATTACAAGTAAAAATATTAATTCTGAACAGAAACCGCATTGCTATAAATACCACTTACACTAAGTTGTAGTTTCTTTATATCACAATAAACTAATTCCCACTCATAATACCTAATATAGCAATTAAGCTGCATAGGTAAGTTTTGTTTATAGCATATTAACATCAAACCTGCAGAAGAGGAAAAACAATGAAACAAACAAAAAAAAATCTATGCTGAGCAAAGTTAGGATTTCTGTGACAAATCCTAAACCAATAATAAATCCTTTTCTAAACTGCATCTACATAGTTCCACCAACACAGACTGCATGAGCAGATTCAAAGGCAAAGCTTCTCCCATTTAACCCCCAGCCTCTAACTGAAGGGCAGTGTCACAGGCACGGCTACCCAGCTGCCTAAATGGCTTTCCCAAGATGAAAGAAAACAAACCTGCTTTGTATTGCTACTGTATTTCCCACTTATGTGCTTAACCAAAACAATTCAGTCCCGCAACCACAGTGAGCAATTAATTCCTTACCTTTTGGAGGACTCTAACAAAAAGGTGACTTATTCTACAAGGAAACTTGGAAGACTAACTTAGAGTAGAACTCTGCATTCTCAAGACCTGGTGTACCTGCTTTCTAACCAAACAAGCTCAAAAGATGAGACTCTTCTACTATGGGTTTTAAAAAAAAGAAAATATCTTGCTTCTTAGCCAGAACCCAAATTAATGAGATCATCAGTTTTTCAAGCTTCAAAATGAAAGGGTGAAAAAATTCTGCTAAAATCCCCAAAGATGTAATTCAAGACCATTAAAAAAGAACTCTGAAGAATAATTTTGAAACCCTAAGTTACTGAGATTAAAAAGTGAACATCCGACATGTAAGAAAAGATTGCTCTCTATTGCAATAGTATCAGCTAGGGAAGCTGAACAGTAATTTCTCAAAAATATTTTCTTCTCAGTGCTGCATGACTTTGCACAGGCACAGAAGAAGAATGCTTCGAGCACTCATTTATTACAGTACATATTTGAGTCATTCTAGTTTTCAGAATAACAATTCATACCTTAACATTACCCATTATGTTTTGAAGTAATTTTATAAAGGTTATTCAAAGAAATGAAAGCTCTCAAAATTTAAAAATGCTATTTAGATTTTGCCCCAGGTATTACAGAATAATTTTTCAGAATAATTTTTCGTCCTTGCAGACTGCTCTGAGAGGTCTTACATGCAGGTTAAGCTTTATACAGGCCAACGCAACGTGCAAGAATCTTGCAGGACAACTCACGTTGCAGCCAAAGTATCACAAGTACAGGACAGCAGCAAGTCAGCGCTGACGCTTGTAAACACGGTGCATCGATGGCCCAGCACTATGGAGCAGATTAGGCAGTACAGCTGTAAGAACACCACCAACCGGGTGAAACTCTTACCAATGAACAAGCTGCAACAAGTTCTCCCTGCTTTTAAAAGCCAGTCGAGAGAAATTTTTTATTACTAGCTAACACAGAAGAGATTCATTTGCTATGGTCTCAAGTTAGCTATTAATTTTTTTTTTTGTAATATGAAGTAACAATTTTTTTGGTGTTGGTAGAACTCATTTACACATTATTTACTAACCACCATAAAAATCAAAGCCTACATTATTACAGCAGTGCAAATACCTGTGTAGACAAGGTTTTCAGATAATTACTTCCTGATGGCTAAGGATTTTCCACAATTTAATGTTAAGCATTAAAACGTGATCGAAGTAAAAACCTGAAAATGATAACTAGTTACTGGAGGTAGACTGGACATTCCTACACAAGCTGGTTTGGGGGGGGTGTGGGAGAGGGGAGAAACCCAAAGAAACAAACTCAAAAAACTACCCTGAAACCCCCTATTTTCAGTGCTGAACACGATTTCTTACCTTATTAGAAGTTATTTTCCCCTTGATTATACAGTTTGTTATTTAATTTAACCTTCTACACTTTGCTAGTAAGCATGACTTTGGTAGAATATATAGGTCTACATCAGAAGCAGAATCCTCCGTCGTAATTATGCAGAAAGACTGAATAAACATATATGACACTTAGTTTCAGAAAAATTTCACTGCAAACGGCATTAAAGACTGCATCACTTAACAGAAGCGGACAGACTTCCTAATAAATGCCTTCCCACTTTCCTGTATTTTCCCCCATTTCTCCATTCACCTCCACTCCACATTTTCCTTCTTTTGGCTTTCAGGTCCACTGACATACTATTATCTACATGGAAGTGTGAACAAAATTTTACTTATACTTTGGAAAAATATGGGAAGAGGCTTAATTTTCACAGACATTAATTTATCTTACTTTATCTTGCAAACACAGAAGTTTGTTTCAAAGTGATAAAATCTACTAAAAGTATGTTTTTTGAAGCTCACATTCATTCCTCTTATTGGAAAGGGCTCAGCTATAAACAATTTTTTAAAAACACAGATTTTATCACAGGAATATGGAAAAGCCTCACTCACACAGAAAAACTAATTTTAAAAAATTGTTCAGTTTCAGTTTTAACTGAAAATGAACTTAGAAATTACTTTGCTAGTTAAGTTTATGTTATAAAAAAACCCAGCAAACTGTAACATAAAATAACTATTAATATGCTTTTGTAATCGTGCTACCACACCTAATTAGGAGAGATTGGGTCCACCTACGTCATCAAAACAGCAAGCCATGAAGTACAGCTTGGGATCACCTTAGGAGCAGGCAAATTTTAAATACAGTTTAAAAAGAAATACTTTAAAAAGTAACCAAGTCTTAACACACTCTTGGATTATTTCATTAGATCGGTTCAAACAAACAGCATTGTATAATTAGAGTTCTTCATCTGGAGTTCTAGCAGTAACCCAGAACTGTGCAGCCTATTAAACGGTAAGTGGTGCTGACAAGCAACACTTAAAGCTCACTGGAAGCGTGAACGTTCTTACTTTGCACCCATGAGCACTCTACCCCCCAACCATTTCACAGAGGTACATAAAGGGTAGCCAATTGTGATAGTTTGTTAGGAAATAATAATGTCATCTGGCCCGATTCAATAGGATTTAATGCAAAGGTCCCAATCTCTTAGACGTACGCATTAAATGATCTTCAAGCACAAAATTAAATATGTGCATAAGTTTTCTTGGCAGGAGCAGGGCCTAAAGCAATGGCAGTATCATGAGTATTTAAAATCTATCTAAAATAAATGTATTTAGACTGACAGTTAAACCAATAATAAAAACTATATTTTAATAGAAGTTTAAAATGGCAAAAAACCAGTAAAGAACAAGTAACATTATTACTAAATTACTAAAGATAATCAGCCAACCTTACTGTAATGATTTGTCCTTGTAAAGTCAAAACATTTCCCTGGTAAAATGTTACTGACATTAGCTATGAATTTTATAAAGCTTTCTCAGTCCCTGGCTGTTGGTTTTCTTGTCATTGAAAAAAAAATTTTTACAGGTTTTAACGTATCTTATTTCAAGGGATGGGCTCAGGCAGTTTTTGTATTGCAACTCATGTAAATAAAATGCAGCTATCTGTCCTAACAATCAAATCCTTGGTCTCAACCTATCTGAACATACAAGCTCTTCCTAGGCAAAATGCATTTTCTGTGCAGTGCAGAAAGGTTTAATTTTAGAAACCTTCCATTTTTGGAAATCTAGATCTGAACCACATTAGGAATAGACATATAGTAAACAAAAATTAAAAACAGTGAAATAATAAGAAACAAGGGAAAGGAATTGCAGGCACTGGAATGAGATCACTTACCTATATCCAGACATATGACCTCTTCCATCCATGTCATATCCCCCTCTACCTCCTCCCTGTGACCCGCCATATCCTCTATTATCTTCTCCATACCTACTCTTTTCACGACGATCGTCTGGAGGAATGAGAAAACCAAAACAAAACATGAGTAAATTCTAGTGCAAACTGCAGCGCAGTGAAAATTCCCACCCTACACATTTTTCCCCCCTCAAGTCTGCCATTTAAATCTGGAAAGTATCAACTCCTAAACCTCTCTTACATTATCTATGCCACAAAGTAATGGAGCAAAGTTTGATTTTGTTCCAGTTGTCTCCCTTGGCTTCCAGGGCCACAAGGTATCTCAGAATGTAAACTCAATTGTGTACCTTAACTGTACCTTAATTACACTCTGGTTTCCAAACATTAAACGCATATCGTCCAAGATATACTTTTCGTTCTACTTCCATATAGCCTTCCCAGCTTGCAAAAGACACCACTGAAGACAGAACAAGGATAAAGAGTGTGGGCTGTGCCGCTTGTGCGGTTACCGCAAAAAAAGGGTTGATCTTCTCATTTCCTATCTCAGAATTCACCTACGCAGCGTAAAGCTGGAATGTGAAGTGCAAAAGCTCTTCATGACTGATCAAGACATGTCACCTTCATGCAGGAAGAACGTTCAAAACAGCTTAGAAGAAAACTCGATCTAGAATTTGCAGAACTCGGGGACATGGGCTCTGCAAGGCTGACTCCAACAAACGCAAATGCAACAATTTTGGGGCCCCAACAGTTTTTCATCTCTGCATAATGTTTTCAAAGTCTTAACAAATAAAACATTCCCCAAGAATATCAACATGGAAAAAGTGCTTTAACTGCTCATCAAATCGACTGCCTGTGGAAGGAAATCCAACTATTTCACTGTGTTTCTGCTCAATTTTATTAGCCAATATTGAATTCAACCTGTGAATTTTACCTTGGCTGTTGTGGCTATAGCTTCCCTTCTGAGACTGGTAGGATTGCTGAGAATGGCCATACGAGCTTTGGTGCTGGTTATAGCCTGACTTTTGGTCATATGAGCTCTGGTGGCCATAGCCCGACTGCTGGTCATATGAGCCCTGGTGGCCATAGCCCGACTGCTGGTCATATGAGCTTGACTGCTGGTCATAAGAGTCTTGATTTTGTCCATAGCTTGACTGCTGGTCATAAGAGCTTTGGTGCTGACCATAGTTTGACTTTTGTTCATAAGAGCCTCTTCCACTTAAAATAAACAGAATTTGTATTAATAGCTAAATGTTCACAGAACAGAGAGCAAAAATAATGGCTGAAAATTCATGACATTGCTAAAGTTTCCTAGTCGCAGTTACCCCCCAGTCATTACTGGCATATGGATATGAAAATACTCTGTTTCGTCTCTGTTGTGATATATCTGGCTTCCAATAAAAGCAAGGCAGAAAAGGCAGAAAATTGTATGTTACCCTTGCTTTCAAGACGTCCTCAGTTTCCACTGTAAAGGCAACTTAACAGCAGCGCACCCTTTACATAGCCAAGTACAATGCTTGCTTTCTCCCCTCTCCCCAATAGCATGACAACGGCTGATGGAGAGCCCATGACCTGCTAAATGCCAAATCCTTCCCTACACTGCAGGGAAGATACCCACTGCTTGTGTTGTATTGTGCAGCGGATACTTCTGCCTACAGAAAAAGAAATCCCAAAATTTTGCTTTCACTGAATTGCAATCTATCTTTTTCTGGGAATTCTACAGTTTTGCCAAGAACTTCCCTAACTCTTGTGATGTCCTCTAACACCCTTGCAGTTCTTCCCACTTTAGTGCCATCTACTTATACTACCCCGCCAACTTTCATCAGAAACATTGACCAATATCACATCTAGGATACTCCAACACTATGTGGCTATATGTTCTAAGAGGGAGTCATAACTCTTCTCTGACTAATACCTTTAGAGCAACCACAAGGAAATCTCACCTACACCAGGCTACCAGCCTCCCTAGGCTACTTCAGCATCCAAGGTAGAAACAAAAGTATTTTGAAAATCTAGATAATGAGAGAATAGTTCCAGCTGGGTTACCCTTTCATAGTAAGACATTATATAGACTTATGAGAAAGAAACTGCATCCAGGGAAGACTGGCTGTTACTTATACCTTAGTTTTCCCCCTGGGTACTTAGTTGCAGGTTAACTGTATTATTTTTTCTGTAATTGAAATTAATCACTGACCTCTGCAACCCTTTCTTCTCTTCCCCCTCCCTGCTTCCACCTCTTTTTCAAAAGATGAGGCACTACATTTGCCACTCTCCAGTCTTTGGCAATCTTACTTCCTAGCCAAAATACCTCAGAAAAACAAACAAACAAAATCTAAGAGCCTACACAAAGTTTCCACCAGCTTGTCACAGCACTCTAAGACAAAGTCCGTTGGGTCCAGCCAATCTCAAAATATCCCATCCATGTAAATACCATCTAATCTGCTCTCTCCCAGTTCTAGCCTAGATCTTAGCTTTAACATAACTAATCCCAGTGGCAAAGAGATTGCAAAGATTTTTTTGTAGTGAAGGTATTAAAAGCCAGCTCCACTTTAGCCTTCGCATCACACCCAGCGAAGGAAGTACCATTGAGAGCATCTACTATTTGCTGGTTTTCCTTCCTTCCCTCCTTTAGGATGCAAGAGCTACAATTTTGTGGCTATCCTCTTCAAAGCTACTATAATTTAATTTCTCAGTTTCTCCTTACTTGTTACAGCCATGCATTGAAAGTTTCCCTCCAATGCCTTTTTTTCATTTTCTTGGTCAAAACCAACTTGCTGGAAAATCTATGCCCTGCTGCATTTTCTTTCCACTAGACGTCTACAGAGTTAAACACTACACTATTGCCTAGTCCTGTACCTTTGCACAGCTCTAATAAACGCTCAGAAAACAAAGCAAAGCAAAACTTAACCATGTTCCTGCCTTCTTTAGGGATGCGAAAAAGTCTCTCTGAGTGACAGCACCTACTACTGACAGATTAAGACCTTGATTGTTTATATTAAGATGTTTTGTAATAGTAACTACAAAACCAGAAATCAAGTACAGGTTTGCTGAAGTCCAGATTGTTTTATCAGCTTGAAAAAAAATACAAAAAATATTTGTACCTTGGACACAAGAATGAAGTTTAGTACATGACAGTGTATTTTAAAGAGGTCACATGATTCTCAATAAAGAGATAATGCAAGCAGTAACCTTGGGGTGTATGCATGAAGCTTGTAAATCAGATAACGAAGTGGCCTTGTAAGTCATTACAGGAAGTTGGGTTGCATTTTCCAACGTACTTTTAAAGTTGTATCATTAATCCTCCTGAAACTGATTTGAGTACAACGTCACTTAACAAGTGAAATAAATTTGTAATAGCGTAAAGTACTGAATCAGAGTGCAGTATGCATATGCACATTTAAGTTATTGATAAGGATATAAAATTGTCATGTTTTCAGAATCCTACTTAGAAAAGATATTTCTTAAATTATATTTCAGAATCCTTTCCTCTTCTTTCACCACAAAAAGGCATTCTAAGTCAGATAAGAAGTTGACAAATCTAAGAATAGCGAAGGATTTCCTTGCTTATTTGAAGTTAATAAAGAGTACTGTATACAAAAGACCACAACTGGAGAGGTACTCGATTTATCTTTTTCTTAATCAAAAATACTCTCTACCAAGTCCTTTCTTCGTTGTAGTCACGATACAGACTTTCTAAAGTGTACCTCCCTGTACAGCTTGACTTCATAACAACTGCATCCATCCTTCTGACATAAAGAAATATTCTTCCCTTACCTCCTGGTCTTTCAGGCATTAAAAATGTCTTAAGAATGTGGATTTTCAGATATCTGTCCTTTTTTTAGCAATGATAGCAGGAAATTCGTTATAGCTTTAGCTAAGAATGTGCAACTACTAGACAGTACTTTAAATAGATATTGTTAATCTCAGCTTTCTTACCCTCTAGACGACCCTTTCTGCTGCCCCTGACTGCCATAAGACTGCTGGTTGTATGAGCTCTGATTCTGATTTTCATAACTGGATTCATCATCGTATCCCTGGGAATCTTGTCCATAACCTGGAAATTGAGGAAGAAAATTTTTAGTAAATATTCACCTTTTAATTACTGCCAATGAATGTAACAAGCTAGCCAAACCTGTTTGATTTTGTCCATAGTTCCCATGATAGCTTCCATAGTTCTGTCCGTAGGATGAATTGTCTCCACTCTGCCCATAACCAGAATATCCCTGTAATCCAAAGAACATACCCAAGTAAGTGTAACTTTCACAGCAGGCAATTACAGTTTTCCTTCGCTAGAAATGACTGCAAACATCAAGCACAGCTGAGAATGGACTTCTTCCTGGCCCAGATACGGTCACCCAGGAACAATTATTTTCACTCAAGGAACATCTGCTTTGAAAGACACAGTGTTGCTTTCAACTTACCTGTGCTTGTCCATAACTTTGACTGCCCTGATTGCCATAGGACGAATAGCTGTAAGAGAGAAAAATGCATTTAGCAAATGCTTACAATGCCCGCCACAGGGGTTGGAAAGCAAAGGTATTTTTGGTGTCATTTTAAGTTTCTTTTAATTCCAAAATAGATGTTTAATCCAAGTAGTGGCAGGCAGTTGTAGGCATACTAGAACCACATCAATAAATTAATGGTTACCACAGCTGACTGTCAAAAGCCAGAAGAGCATATTTTAATTTCTGCTCTGTTTCAAGTATAAATTTAAAGTACATGAAAGGCTGGGCTTACTTTAATTTCTTTACTGTAACATTCTTCAGAATCACAGAAAACTTTATCATACAAAACCACTGCATTTTAAGTTTTTTGGTATATTCTTACAGAGTTAATTTTAATCAATTACTGTCAATTTGGTATTTCCTGGACTATTCAACAATAGCATCATCATCAAAAACCAAACTAGCTTTAGTTATACTTACTCATTATTCTGCCACTTTAAGACTCCGCGAACTGACAGAAGAACCATGTGCTGAAACGCGTATCATACTCAGATATAAACTCAAACTCACGCAGTGCTATACGCATAGAACCTTATGACTTTCATCAGCACAGTCAGTATTATCCATGATTTTCATACGTCCATAAAAACACTTTCGTTTCACAGATTAAAATGCTGCCTCCCCTCAACTTGCAGCTATTTTATGAACTGGCTTTTAAATTTCACAATTATGAACAGTAATCAGAGGGTTTTAACAAAAATTTCCCTCCAACGGGAAAATAAAATGGAAAAATAAAATTTTACATCTGTATGGCCCATCACCTTTACACTTTTATAACCTTTGACTAAAATCTTAGTAAACTGCTTAATGCAGTCATACAAAAAATACTTCTCTACATTTGTGACATTTCAAAAGTTCTTACTATTAAAAGATGTCATTCCAGTTTAAACCTGCTTATTGTCTTCCCTTCAGGAATATAATTTTATCAAGATACCTTATAAAACAGGAAAAAAAAAAAAAAAAGGCCCAGGGCAGCAAGTTTTCTGCACCTCTAACTCCAAAAACGTATCAACACTGTATCATGCCCAAAGATACAAACATCATGCTGGGAATTCTAAATGGCCTTCTATTTTTGCAGATTTAACTGCTAACAGCAAAAAAACTCACACATACCTCTGCTGGCCCCCAGACTGACTGTAACTTCCAGAATCTAGAAAAAGAAGTAAGTCATATTGAGAACTTCCAATTAACATTTTATTCCTCTACTTACTATAAGAGGAAGAAATTTGGGGAGAGGGAAAAAGGTTCAAGTACACTGGATAATGCAGCTACTTTCCCTGCAGAATGAGACAGATTCCTCTTTATTAACAAAAGAAGAAAATGATAAGAGTGCGATAACAGGGGCACGGGGGACATGACATAGGTATAGCCACTTTGAACTCTCCTTTTGAAGGATCTGAATTCCATTTTCAAGGCGTCTCTTCAAATATTTGGGACTGCACAACCCCCTCTAATGGCTATCGAATACAGTGCCGACATCAATGAACAGAACGTAGCAGCTTAATTACGCAAGCGCAGCCAAGGAGGTCAGTCCTACTGAACCCCTTCCTAAGACACTGCAAGAAAGCTCTGCCTCGCAAAGGGCACAGATGCAGGCAGAATCTAGGGATGTAAAATCAGGGATGGAGGAACCATGACATTTCCCTTCTCCTCTCGTATTGCAAAAAGAGAAACATTACTGCTAGGTCAAACTGTAAACCTCAGTTATCACGGAAACTGATTCTTGAAACGCGCTAGAAGAATGTGAATTTAAAAATATGACCTCAAGTTTAAAAAAAAAAAAATTTCAATGGTTTGACTTATATTAAAAGTAGAGCATCTAATTTGTAAAAGCTATCAATGTTATCAAAAACCCTACTACCTGCTAGCTGGAATTCAGTTCTTAAATAAGGTGCTTTCTCTTTACTGAGTTAGCTTATCAAATTATTTTATCTTGTTAATTGCAGAATGATGGATTTCCTTGCCTTCTGCAAAACTGCAAATTTTCACGTGTTAAAAGCTCTTGCTACACCGGGGAAAGATGTGGTTTCCCAAGCCAGCTGCACGTGACAGATGCGGACACGCAGAACACACACGCATTGCTCCATCAACCTCAGACCTTTCAGAACTCAGGTGGCCACGGGCGGACTTCACCTCTTCAGAGACACCCACGCGCCCCAAGCTGCTCTACGCCCCACCAACTGCCTAACTACACGGGCTCTGTCGACCTCGCTTTTCTGTTGCGGGAGTCTCAATTCCTCTCGACATTTCTGCTTGAAATTCCCACCTTCTTGTCAAAAACCAAACACCTTCCTCATTTCTATGTCAGCCTCACAAGTGCTGTCACTCTGGATAACAGCCCTGCAATTTTCTTGTTCGTTTCAAATCACTTCCAGAATTTGTACAAATATTGTGGTGCTGCGGTTTAATAAAAACTATTAAGAACTTCTCTGTTTTCATTCCTGATTTCAGTCTTTCCTCCGCTCACTCTCTCTAACCTCCACACCTAGAATTGACTAAAAAGCTGAAACCAAGAGTGAACTACAGTGCAGGGTAAACGTCATAACCTATAAATGACTATAACCATTTTCCAATCAAAACACACATCAAATTGCTCAAAGGCTGTTCGTTACACTTCTCTCATTTGATTAGAAATCCAATCCTGCCAGTACTTAGACATATACTTAAACACAAGCATGTATACTTCCAAGACGAGGGTATCACCCAAGCAGCATTTCGTAATGGTAAAGTATCTCCTCAAAGCAACACCAAGCATCAAATTTCATACACTGGAAGAGAAAGTTACCAAAAGCTAAGATGAGATGAAATAGTGCTTCATTTCACACATCCTATAAAGCAGTTTCACTTGGATGTGAAACATTTTCCTCCTTTTGCACTTTCATTGCCTTTTCTTTAAAAGCTGTACAAATGCAACTTGAACATATTTACTCTTTTTGATGAGATGAAGGTAAATTTTTTTTATATTATTTCAATTTAAATGATCACAAATATTACTATTAAATAGGTAACCACATTTTTAAACTATGGTTTAAATCTAAAATTTATATGCCATTAATACTGCTAATTAAAGCAAAGAATATTAATGGTTCCATCAGAAAGAATTCTTGAATAAGGATGTAATTAGCTATAAATTAAAGGACTACATTTAATCTCCTTAGCTTCTCCCTTACGAACTTCTGCCAAACCACAAAATTTTGGAAAGTTTGAAAGCAACCAGATAAGGAGCCTGTAAAATATGAATACGCAGAATCAGAAGAATTTCCTTTATTTATACATTTTTTGTACAGCCTTTGTTGGACCTCTTAGTCTACAGAATTCTGATCAATTTATTTTTGTGAGCTCAATAGGGACAAGAGTCTGTAAGTATTTCCAGAAACAACAGGTAAGTTTATTCCTGAAACTCCTGGAGACGCACACATTTCTTCTGAAATGATTTAAAAGCCCACGGAAAAATTTCCTGTGAATGAAGTGGGGCATAGCAGACTAGTCACTTTGCGCTGCTCAGGAAGCATATTCCTTTTAAGACAGAAGAATCTGCTGTGTACGTTTGCAAACTGAAATTCTCAGTCGAAATAATTCATATAAAGAAGCAGCATTGCTTCTGTAGTATTCTAAACAGAAAAAGAATCTCATGTTTGAGCATCGCCATAGAGTAAAAACAGAGGAGATGCTCAGGTGCTTGACTGATAAGTACTTGAGGTCTGGGAAGAAAGCGGTTTTGGTTTATTGCCAGACTTTACTCACGTAGTAGAAGAATTCCTGGTTTGAACTCGTTTTGCCGTACATTTGGACATGTTTTCTCCTCATGGTGAAGAACCGTCCCTTGCATTAAAAGATTCCTTTAACGTACCTTGCTTTGTTTTCTTTTTATTCTCTACCATTCATGTACGTAACACGAGACAAAACTAAAATGGCTCAACCCTAAAAAACCACGGCTCACTCCACAACGCGCTTGCAGCCTCGGAATTCCTTCTCCCACTCTGGCGTACACTACCTATCCACAGCTCACAGGGGCACCGCCGCTGGTGTTGACCGAAACATTTTCGCCTCAAACGGGATGGAGAAAGAGCAACACAGCGTGCCTGCAGAAGCCCCGGGAGAAGCTGGGCTGCGTCAGGTCACGGGGGACAGCAGGCACACCGCCTCCACGCTCAGCTACAGGCCTCCCGTGGGAAAAGAATCGCAGCCCCCTGCACTTCTAAGCCCACGCCCGGGGGGCTGTGAAGCGACCCCCTTCCCTGCGCCGGCACCCTCGGCGGGGGGGGAGCCATGGAGCAGAAGGCAGAGCAGCTGCAGCCGGCACGAAGGGGGGGTCCCCTGCTGGGGGCAGGGAGGGGGCAAGGCCCATGCTGGGGGGGGGCACGACCCAAGGGAGGGGGCG
>VZTL01023149.1:224-19072 GCA_013400535.1 Scopus umbretta | reverse complement strand
GACTCGAGCCGCTGGAATAAGGGCTCCATTCATGGCTTCGCCCTGCCTTTGGCTTTCAGTGTACTAATTGTGTGCAAGTTTATCTGACTGGGGGGAAAAAAAAAAGAGCCGGGCTGCCCGGGCTGCCTTACAATAACCGTATTCTGGCAGCGGAGAAAACAGGAGGGGGAAGGGCCGGGCAGAACAATAGGGGCACTGTGCGGAGGAGGCAGCCGCCGGCGCAGCGCTCGGAGGTGAGCCGCGGCCCCGGTTTTGCCAGGAGACCCCCGATACGAGGGGTTTTGCAGAGAGCCGGGGAGGAAGGGGCCGAAGCGCAGCACGCCCCGGGGCGTTCGGGGGTCCCCCGGGGCGTTCGGGGGAGCGCGGACGTACTTGAGCTCCTGCGCGATAGCCGCGATCTGCTCCACGCGGTCCTGGTGAGCCGCCAGGTCGCTCTCGAAGGCTTCGTGCTTCCTGATGAGGGCTTTGATGTCCGACAGCGTGGCGGTTTCGTAGTCCTTCTGCGTCAGCATGGCCTCCTTGCCTAGGGGACAGAGGAGCGCGGCCGTCACCTCCCCGGCAGGGCCGACGCTTTCTCCCGCTCCGTACGCGCTGGGAGAGGCACCGAGGCGTCCTCCGGCTTGCAGGAGGCCACCCGGGTGGCATCTCCCGGGAAGACGNCTCCATCTTGGTCTGGATCCAGGGCCCCACAATGTTGGCTTGGCTGGCGAACTGCCGACGTAAATGCTCGTTGGATTGCTGCTTGCTCTGCTCGTCGAGCAAGGCATGGTCCCTCTTCGGCACCAGCTGCTGGACCTGCGAGGAGAACGGGACAGTGCTGGGAGACCCGCGGGCCCAAACTTTTGCCAGGGCTGTGGGGATCGAGGTATGTGGGGAAAGGCGGCTACGGAACGGCACGGTCGTGAAACCCACGGTGCTCCAGGCACGATGGGAAGGAGCTTGCGGAGCACCCGGCTGCGGAGGGAGCAGGAGCGACAACCCCCCAGTCCCTTCGTTACTATGTGCTGGTGGAGGCGCTTACCCGTTCCCACTTGGAGTTGATGATCTGCGGGGTGACAGAGGTGTAGGGGTTGTTCCCGGAGAGCTTGATGCTGTTGAAGTCCGCGATCCGCTGTGCTTCCCTCTGGATGCCCAGGATGGCCTCGCGCTCCTTGTCGGCGTCGGGCAGGGTGGACTTGAACTGGTCGTGAGCAGCGATGAGTCCCTGGAGGAGACGGGATCCGGGTTAGAGGCGGGGGCCAGCTCTGGGCAGCTGCTCGGAGAGTGATTTTACTCCAGCTCCCAGAGAAGCTCCCGGATCTTGCAGACCCCAGAGCTCGCGTGAAAAGCGGCCAAGAAGGCACCTCCAAGCAGCAGACAAACGTCTCTGCAGAAAGCTGAAGGCGATGGGAGCCTCTCCTCCTCCCTACCTCGATCTCCTCGATGGTGTGGACGATGAACATGTCCTGAAGGTCTTCCATGGCGCTCTCCATCCAGTTGTTGAAGGGGGCCGCCCTCTTCGCGTACTCCAGGTGCAGCTCGTCGATCGTTTCCAGCTGCTTCTCCGTTTTCTGCAGGTGGCCGGGAGGAGTTAGGCACGGAGGAACCGCCCCCCACGGTGGCCCTGTCCCCTCTCTGTCCCCATCCGGGGAGCAGGGAGCCAGCGGAGGAGACGGGCTGCGCTTACCTCGAGAGCCTCTCGCCTACTGTGGGTCAAGGAACCCAGGACATCCCACTGGTCGCAGATCTTCTGGCACCGAGCGTTCACGCTGGGCGAGTCGTAGTAGTCCAGCTCGCTTTAACGGGGGGAAGAAACGCAGCGGGGTGAGGATACGGGGCGGGGGCGCGGAGGCGGGGGCTGGAAGGGACCAAGAGNTGCCTTACAATAACCGTATTCTGGCAGCGGAGAAAACAGGAGGGGGAAGGGCCGGGCAGAACAATAGGGGCACTGTGCGGAGGAGGCAGCCGCCGGCGCAGCGCTCGGAGGTGAGCCGCGGCCCCGGTTTTGCCAGGAGACCCCCGATACGAGGGGTTTTGCAGAGAGCCGGGGAGGAAGGGGCCGAAGCGCAGCACGCCCCGGGGCGTTCGGGGGTCCCCCGGGGCGTTCGGGGGAGCGCGGACGTACTTGAGCTCCTGCGCGATAGCCGCGATCTGCTCCACGCGGTCCTGGTGAGCCGCCAGGTCGCTCTCGAAGGCTTCGTGCTTCCTGATGAGGGCTTTGATGTCCGACAGCGTGGCGGTTTCGTAGTCCTTCTGCGTCAGCATGGCCTCCTTGCCTAGGGGACAGAGGAGCGCGGCCGTCACCTCCCCGGCAGGGCCGACGCTTTCTCCCGCTCCGTACGCGCTGGGAGAGGCACCGAGGCGTCCTCCGGCTTGCAGGAGGCCACCCGGGTGGCATCTCCCGGGAAGACGGACCCAAAGGGACAGCTTGCCCGCCCCCGCCCCGGCTTACAGGCATCCAGAAACCCTAAAGCAACAAAGAGCATCTCCGAGGCCTGCTGCCAGGGGCTTGCTACCATGAAAGCGGCATCGGCTCAGGGACAGGGTCGCGGCCGGGTCCCTCGGGCCCCCGGAGGTTTTAAAGGGGTCGAGCTGCTCTCCGAGGGCTTCGGCGCTGCCGGGGCGGCTCGCCTTTGACGGGCGCAAAACCTCCCCGTCCCCCCGCCACCCAAAGGTGCCCCCCAACCCCGCTACCTTCGGTCCAGGCCTCGTGGATGGACGCCTTCTGCCTGAACTTCTCAGCCAGGTGGTCGAGCCGCTCCAGCCGCCTGATCTCGTTCAGCAGCCATTCCTCGTAGCCCTTCTCGGCTTGCTCCAAGTGCTGCCAGCCGTTATTGATGTCCTGGGGACAGGGCAGAGGACCTCGGGCTCGGGGGACCGCCGCGGGGTGGGAACGGCTCTATTTCTCCCCCACCTCCTCCTCATCACCCGTCCACCGCCCCCGGCAGCAGGTCCCCTCCTCCCGTTTTGGCCGCTTCGGGAGCCCCGTCTTCCACCAGCACAGGTTTTGGGAGAGGCTGAAGAGGAACCCACCCCCAAAACCCCCTCTGGGAGCAGGGGAGAGCGGCTCCGGCCCCACTGCTCCCAACCGCGGCCGTAGGAAGAGGCGGACCCCACCAGCGTGGGTACCCCCCTCCCACCCCATCACCCCCAGATCTCCCAGCTCTACTCCCCCCCAGCGCAGGATGCTCAAGGAGCTGCTCACCGAAACCATCTTTCCCTCGGAGGGCATGAAAGCAGGTCTGTTGCTCAGCCGGAGCTTCGTCTGCAAGGTGTTGAAGTTGATCTCCAGCTGGCATTTCTCCTGCACTTTGGGGGGCTTGTGGACGCGCCGGTAGTCGCGGAAGTCTTCCAGCTTCTGTTGCATCTCCTGTATGGTCTTCTGCGGGCTGCGGTCCTCCAGCCAAGGGATGGTGCGCTTGATCCACTCCAGCAGCTGTGGAAGGGAATGGGATTTGATGGGTGGGAGGCGGGGAACGGCAGAGGGAGGCTGGTTTTAGGGGGAACGGGTCCCCCCCGGCCCCGCCGGCGACGGGGCGGCTTACGTCGGAAGCGAGCTTCTCGTAGTCTTCCATCAGGTGCTCGTTCTCCTGGTTGACGGCCAGCACTTTGCAGATGCGGTTCGCCGCGGTCTCGGCCTGGAAGGGAAGAGCAGGAGGAGGAGGGATTCAGAGCGGCGGAAGGCTGCCGCGTCCCAACCCGCGCGTCCCCATCCCAACCGGACCCGTTGCGCCGCAGCAGCGCTCTGACCGGCCGGGGGGATTTTGGGAGCTGCCGAGCGTCCCCCTCCGGCAGCCCGGCTGGGCGCGGAGGATCTCTGGGCACCGCGCAGGGGAGACGCAGCCTGGCCTCGAGGCTGCGGAAAGCCGGGCTCCCCGAGAATGCCGCGAGCGACGTCTAGCTCAGCTCCGCCATCGGTACCTCCGCACGGAGCCTCGCGGGTCGAACCTTACCAACGGCTTCGCGGACGAGGCAAACTCGGCTTTCGAGTGCCGGAGCCCCGAACTGCGCGGCCACGCTGAGCGTGCCGCCGTCACGAGCGAGACCCGCGCTGCCCCGGTGGTTTTTCCTTCCCTGCTCTCTATCCGGAGGCGCGCTGGCCTGCCGGGGTCTGGCGCTGCTTTGCAGGGAGCAGGAGAAAGCCCATCACATCCAGGCTGCTGCTCTTTTAAATTTATGGGGGTTTTTTTTTACCGATCTCTAAGGACCGTCCTTCGGTCTTCCGCTCTTCTGCGAAGGCAGATCCCCTCGACACTGGGTGGGAGGGTGAGGAGGAGGCAGAAAAGATAAGCTTGGGGGGATCGAGTACCTTGGTAGGCAGCACAGAAAGAGTCCGAGAAGAGGAGCTGAAAGCCAGACATCAACAGAAATAGTGGAGAGGGTCTACAGAAGGATGGGGAAGAGGAAAAGCGAGTCGCCACGGGGGAAACGTAAAATAAATAAAAAGAGAAAAGCTAGGCATCGGAGGTCGGAAACCCGTCAAGGCAAAGGCGGGAGGGAGATGGGACGCGGCGCCGGGCCGCTCCTGCTGCCCCGGGTACGGCTTAACCGCGTTAGCCACGCTCCCCGCCGAAGCCAGGCGCTGCCGAATCCGAGCACGGCGCCGAAGAAAACAGCACGTGTTCCCGGAGCTCACGGAGGCCAGCCGAGGAGGAGGGCGGACCAGTGAGAATGAAAAACACTGGCCAGGCTGGGACTCGCAGCCCTCCCGATGTACGGGCTGCTGCTCTACGGGGGTTCAACGCAGGCAGTAAATGAACCCCAACCTTCGTTAACCGTCCCGCAGCCGCCCGTGCCAAGGGGCGGCCGTCCTCGAGAGCTCGGCGCCGGCCACGCTCAGGGGGCTCCGACCACGATTCGGGCTGCGCGGATCAAGACCTGGCTTGCTCCCGCGCGAGCTGACGCTCGGGCTCTGCCCCAGCTCGTCGCACGCCGACGGCTTTCTCGGCCCCCCGCCGTCCCAAGCAGCTCACTCGTTTCCCGAATCCCACCGCTTCGCACAGAACGCTGATCGCCGAGCCGCCCGAAACAGCGATGCCTCTTACACGCACGCGCTGCGCGGCGAGACGCCCCCGTTTTGGGGTCTAACGTGAGGCGTTTCGGAAGGAAGGAAAGGAAAGGGCAGCTGAGCAACGGCGCTGAGCGAGGGCTGGAGCCCTCCCCAGGCACCCCACGGTGACAGATTTCACGCCTGGCTCCCAGCGCTGGTCTAACGAGTCTCCCTAACGAAGGTCTCGGACTGGGCTGGAGGGGACGCCGGCCCCCCGCTCCCCAGGCCCTCGGGTAAAGTTGATTTAAGGCGTCGCCTGGCGCTCTCGCAAGCCCGGATTGCCCGGAAGAGATGCATCGGAAACCCGGGCCGCAGTGCGACCGGGACTCAGGCTCTTCTCGGTTTAGCCAGGTTACCTCGGGCCCCGTACGGTGACAAAAACCCAGCTAACGCTAAGCCTGGAAGGACTTCTCCAGCGCGGGAGCCAGCCCGGCTCTCCTCCCGGATGGGGATTTATGCTTTTCCCTTCTCCCAAGTGAAGCGGAGCTAAAGCTGGCCCCGTTGTTACGTTTCCAGAAGCCGTGCAGCAGCGCAACGACCCTCGGGAGACCGAAGGTCCGATGTTAGTAGCGGCTCGACCCAAGCACGCAGCTCCACCCGGCCAAGCTCACCTTCTGAGCACCCGAGAAAGCGTGGTAGAAGCAGGAAACGTATGTCATGATGGCCTTCTCATCGGGCCTGAGAGTGCCTACAATATCTGCGCAGAGAGAAAGGGAGGAGAGAGGGTGAAGAAGCGGCACGGCAATCCTCAACCCGCCTCAGGCATGCAGCGGAGGGGAACAAGCGCTTGCTGGGGCCTGGGATCCAGACCAGAGCTGGCTAACGGGGTTATTTTTGCCGCTGCGCTTCCCTTGCTTAATAGCCCGGCCTCTTGCAAAGTGCTGAGGCTTCGTTCCAAGATACATCCGAGCTCCCAAGCCTCATCGGGCAGCTTCAGGAAGCTCCTGCCTGCCCCAGGTTAGTGCCGGCCTGGTGCTCTGCCAGCCCCTTGGCTCAGCGGCACCGGCATGGCATTCCAGATTTGGGGAAGCCGAGCGGCTTTTTTAAACCCATGTGAACGCGCTGAGGTCTGGTTCCCAAGCCAACAAGAGACAAAACGGCCGTCTGAAAGAGAAGTCGCATGAGTGTAGGATGCTGCAGTCGGAAATGTTACAGCAAGATGGACACAGCCGCCTCCGGTACCTTCTGAGCCCCAGAAAAGGCATGGTAGAAGCTCGACACATAGGTCATGATGGCTTTCTCGTCGGGGCGAGCTGTGTTGACAATGTCTGCAAGTGAACAACAAAGGTTAGACTGAGAGAGGGACACTCGCCGCCTCTGGCGCCAGCCGGGCTCGCTCTCCACGCTGCGCCTGGAAGCCAGCTCCTCTTGAGGCTGGAATCCCACAAACAAGCAGCTCCTAAAAGCCAGACGAATATACCTGTACGGGCAGAAGAGCGTGTTAAATACGGACCCCTGACGTCGAACCACCCCCCCCTCCTCCCAGCACGGCCGCCGGCACGCTTCCGTGGTGCCCGAAGGAGCGCATCTTCCATGGAGGGCCCGGACACGTAAGGCACGTGGAGGACGTCGCCCTTCGGCAGCGCGTTACAGCTCGAAGCACCCGGAGAGCTTACCCTCCGCGTCCAGCATCTTGGGGATGTCCAGGTACTTCTCCGCCACTTCGAAGGCGTTGTTCAGATTCGTCACGGGGTCATCCTAGAGGGAGGAGACGAGCTCATGAAAAGGCGTCCGAGGGCTGCAGGGAGCACAGATGCCTCGCTGAGGCCGTTAAGCGGATGGACGGACGGACAGCCGTGCTTCTCCGCCAGCTCAAAGCTCGGTTTTCAGATGAGAAAAGCAGCAGAGACTGCGCTACCGCCGAGTTTTACCTTTCTCAGCTTGTCGTATTCGATGAGCTCCGGTCTGTGCCTGTGGATCAAGGCATTGAAAGCAAGACCGTCTTTCCAGCTGCAAGAGAAGAGGGGGGAGTGAGATCCCTGCGCCAGCACGGGGCTTAAATTCGCACACACGGGGCCCCCGACACCCCTCTCATGGCAGTAGAAGGGCCAAGATGAATTGCGCATCTTCCTCGGCTCCTGGAAAACCCCTCCCGGGAAGGCAGCCCAGGGAAGGGGCAGGTATTTCAGGCGTAACCGCAGGAAAAGAAAAGAAAAAAGCACAGCAGGAGCTGCATTTTCCGCTTCTAGCCGTGCTGAAAGCTGCGCCACTGAATATTTCAGAGGAGCCTCGAAGCCCAGGGGAGCCGCACGTGAAGGAGCGGATCTCGGAGCGGAGGCGGCCGTCAAGGTGGGTTACCTGATGTGGAAGTTCTGCACGTTGACGTTCTTGTAGGGAGCCGTCTTCCTCTGACACCACAGCAGCAAGCCCTCCTTCGCCGAGGTCTCTGCAGAGGGACACGGCAGCTCAGGGACCAGCCGGAGCAGCCTCGCCAGGCAGGGCCGGAGAGCGGTTTCGGCGTGCGCCGCCGCCTACGGCGCACGTATCCCGGCCCCTTACCTTCCACCGAGATGTCCTGGATGGCAAATCTAAGGATAATGGTCCAGATCATGCCCAGCGTCATCTTCGCGTTGCCATCGACGATCTCTGAAAGCCAAAGGGAAAAAACCAGACGTTCAGCTCCCTGTGGACGGAGGCAGCCAACCTCCCTTCCCGTCTACAGAGCAATTCCAAGAGTTGCGGGAGCAGGGAGCCAGCGGGGAAGGCCTGCGGCTCTCCGGCACCCCATCGGGAAGCCGAACGTTAGGACTGCTCCTGCAGCACATCCAGAGAGACACCGAGGGCTTCGCTGCTTGCAGGGGCAGGCCGGGAGCTCCTCAGATCTTCAGGAGAGCAGGATGCCAGCGAATGCCACCGGCACGCAGGCCGCACGAGGAGCTCCTTCCCCCGTCCCCGCTTTGCCTTCGGGTGCGGAGGAACAGGCAGGAGCTGCCGGAGCGGCACCCTCCCGGAGCCCAGGTTTGGGCTCGCCACCCAAGCCGCCCCATGCTTTGATTTCGCTGCGCGCATTCGTCTGGTACGTCGGAAGCTAGGAGACCATCCCGTAACGCGCGGCTCGCTCTTCGCCCACGACACGTCGGATCCTCGCCCCGCGTCTTTCCTGACCAAAGAAGTCCAGAACCGGAGTGAGCGTCCTCCAAAAACCGAAAAGTTTCCAAACCCAGTTTCACGACGGTGGCGTCTGACGTCCAGCTCCGTCTCTGCCGGACCTTGCGCCGGTCGCATCTTCAGCGGGTCCGGACGGCGACCTGCCGCAGCCCACCGCGTCCCAAGCCGACGGGCCAGCTCGTTCAACTACCGAGGGGAACCGAACCGCAGCTCCCGAGGAGCTCGGGCTCCCAGCCCGGCTGGGGAGGCTGGAAGCTATCTCCTTGAACACGCAGATGTGACATTTCTCATCTCTTGAGCAACCCAAGCGCTTGTTGGGGGGGGGGAGTTTGAGGGATTAAGTCAAGATAGGCAAAGAGCAGCTGCCTGCAGTGACCGGTCCGCTGACGCGTGGGAGCCTTCGGTGGATAAACGGCTGTTGTAACCGCCACCACGCCCTCGCATCTTGTATTTTAATGCGGCACCAGTTGGAACACGCACCGGTTTCGGGAACAGGCAGTCTTCCCCAGCAGGCAAGCGACGCCAGCCGACAAGACTTCAAAGATAGAACCTCGGAGCAAGCCGCGGTCTATCCAGCCTATTCCAAAACTGGCTCTGCAAGGTGAGCCGCTGCCAAACAGGGCCCTGTCCCCCGCAAAAACCACCCCGAAGCTCCGGGGCAGCCCTCGGGCTTCGTCAGCGGCGAGTAAATCCGAAGGCGAGCGGTCCCGGCTGCTGTGGGGACTGGGAAATCCTCTCCCCCCAGCTCCGGGGAGGAGCACGGAGACCTCTGAGCAAGGTGGAGTGGGAATTAAACCCGGCGTTTAACCCGCTTCTCTTTAGCTGGCAGGCTCCCGGCTTGCAGGAACGCGACGGCGCCGCGTCCTCTCCCACGGCGAGCCGGCGTTTGCAACACAAACCCTTCGACGTCCACGTGCTGGGCGCAAAGGCGAAGCCGAGCCCGTTCCCCAAAGCAAAAGGACGCGCTCCGCTTCCTTCGCAACCGGAGGAAAAAAAAATGAAGTTTTGGGGTTGGTTTTTTTTCTGCTCCGTTTGACCGGGTTGTTTTTTGTGTGGACGGACCGAATCGACGCAGCTGGGGCAGAACCGGGAGCTGGCCCAGCCCCGGAGAACGCCGTGACTGAGGAAAATCGGAGATCCTCGTCTAATGGGAGGAATTTTGTTTTTTAAACCGTAACGTTTTTCCTGCCAGTACGAAACCTCGGCGTGGCTCAAAGGGGACAGCGGGCAGAATGACTTGGCGTTTCTAGCCACTTTTTTTTTTCTTCCTGACCCGACCGCCAGCGGCGATTAAGGCAGCAGCAGGGACCCGTGCGACGAAGCCTGGAGGAAGCCGAGCCTTCAGTCCGTCCTCAAACCTCCCTGCCCGCAGGCAGAAAATCAACCCAAACACCTCGGGATTTTGTTTCCAAGGGGAAGTTCACGCCTTGCCCAGCCAAGCCTCGCTTCGCCGGGGCCCGGGCTGGAAGGAGCCGGGCTTTTCTGACGAGTCCGGCGAAACCGCGTTGCGCAACGCCCTCCTTGAAATAGCCTTGACCTTGGGGAGGGAGACCGAGCCGCCTGTAACCTCTGAGCTCCGACGCGGCGAGCGGCGCTCGCCTGGCGCTTCCCGGGCGGCGTGCGCGGACTGCCCTGCGGCGGCGAGACCGGCGGTGCCTCCCAGCTGACTCAACCGCGGGCCGGTCGGCGGCCGCGGCGATAAACCCACGCCAACACCCTCCGCGGCGATCCGGGTACACCGCCCAGCGCCGTGACTCACCCGCACCGCCCGGGGCGCGTAAGACCGCCTTCAGAATACCAGCTCCAGCCGTGCCCGCTGCCGTAAGTCAGGCAAAGTGCAGGCAGGCGTCACCGGCACGTCGTTCATGGCCTGGCTTGGGCCACCGAGACGTGCCGGAGGTCCAGACTCACCTTCGGCTCCTATAGAGACCAGCTTGACGCCTTTGCTGGCGATGAAATCGAGGGCTTTGTTCACGTTGTTGATTTTATGCACTCTCATCTTTCCCCGCTCCGGTTTCGGCAATCGTTCCCCTGGAAAGCAGAAGCCGGCGGGATTAGAGCTTTTTCTTGAAGGTTAACAGCGAAAGAACATGCAAGAATCCGAGCGTTCAGAGGTGAAGCCGCGGGGCAAAAACCTTGCTTTGACGTATATTTGCACGTTAACAAAAGATAATAATAAATAAAAACCCCACCGCCATCCCCGAACGCCGCTTTATAAACCTCGCAGGGATTCTTCCGGGCAGTACGAAGAGCGCAGGTATCACGGGCAGCAGGGCCGCGAGGTCGCAGCCAGGCGTCCTGCCCGGCAAAACCTACGCAGCGGGGACCGACCTGAAATCACCTCCAGCAGCAGCATGAGCTTGAGGCCGTCGCGGAAATCCTCGTCGATGTTCTCTATCTGCGTGCCAGCCTTCCGCAGGTGGGAGTTGCACCAGGCCGTGAACGTCTACGAGGAGGAGGCAGGGAGGGAGATGGTCAGAGCGGGGCCCGCCAGGCTCTGGAGAAGCCGGCCCTCTCCATCCCACCTCGCCGCGAACCGAGGCACCGACTCCCCCTTTTCGGGGGCTGTACGCACCGTGCCCCCCCGGGCTGGCGCTGCTCGGCCCCATCTCCAACCTCTCACCCCGGGCTGCTGTCAAACCCCGGGGCTAAAGTTTTGTGCGTCGTTTTGCGGAATCAACAGGGAAACGGGGGCCCTGCCGGCACGCCGTGACGTCTGCCGGGAACAAAAGCCACCTCGCGGCACCGGCGGAAGCTCCGGCTCCGCTTTCTTGCCGCCGGGCTGCTCGCTGCAGGGATGCCGGAGCCCCACGGGGGGATTTCACCCCGTGAAAGCTGCTGCCGGACTCTGCCAAGCAAGCAGCAGGCAGGACGTCCCGGCTGGCAGCTGCCTGCAACACAGGCAGCCAGCCCTGCCTACCCACGCCCCGCGAGCCCGGAGGAGGTTTGCGACGACGCCTGTGCCAGCGAGGGGAGAGGTTTTTCCGCTCCGTTCCCCCGCCTCGGATGCTCGGCAGCAAATATTTGCTGGCAGCGGCTGGCGAAGGTCAAGACGCCGAACTGCAAACAGAGCAGATTCCTGCGCCGGGGCTCTGGGATGCGTCTCGGGCTTTCCCGGGAGCAGGGCGTTATTCCCTGAAGGGCACCGGGCATTCGTGTACGTTAAAGGTGCTGCCGGCTCCCAGCGCTCCCGGTGTGCAGCCGGGGCTCCCCTGCAGACCCCAGCCCCGGGCAGTAACGCACGAAGCAGCTACCTCCTGCTGTTCCGCCCGGAGCCGTTCGCGCTGCCGAATTACGGCCCGAACTCGCAGCTTTTATTGCAAAAGAAAAGAAAAAAAGCCGGAGGCTCGGGCTCCGGATTCACGCTTGGAGCTGCCGGCACGCTCAGGGCAGGGGGAAAATAAACCACCGTTAGCCAAGCGGCAAAGTTTACGCCAGGAAATTGCAATCCCTCCCCGTCTGCGGTCCGAGGCCGTGGTGAACCCGCTGGGCACGGTTCGGTTTCGGAGGGTCCCCTTGCCAGCTCGGGGAGGGCGACCCGGGTTTATCCCCGCTCTCCTTGCCACCGCGGCCCGGCCCGGCCGGCGAACTGAACGGGGAGCATTGTTCGAGGCCGGCTGGCGGGCTGCGGTGAGCTCACGGCCGGGGAATGCTGCAGTGACAGCTTTTAACGAGCCATTCATCCCACCAGGACCAGGGGGAAGCGTTTCCCCCCAGCCCGGGAGCAGCACCGACGACGGCTGCAAGGGGTTCAGGCGGCACGATCCTGCTAAGCTGGGTTTTTGGGTAAACCCAGACCAGGCTGGGAACCAAATCCGCCGGCGGCTCCGAGCCCGTCCCATGCCGAGTGCCCCGAAGCCGGCGGTTTGAGGAGCAAGGGCTCGCTCCACCCCGCTATCTGCTTTCAGGGCAGGATTTTAGGGGGAGAAACAGCCTCTGGCCGCCGCGGTGCCATCGCCACCCGGCTGAACGCCGCGGGATCCGTGCCCGCTTCCCGCCCGAGCCGGACGCCGGCTTTGCGGCATCAGAAACACAAATACACCAGGATTGACCTTAAACAGGAACAGGGGGTCACCTTCACGAGGGAAATGCGGCGGCTCTGTTTGTTAAAGCTGTTTTCGCAGCCTACGTTCTCGGCGGAGAGACCGGGACAGCCCGGACGAGCTCACCCGTGCCACGGAGGAGCAAGCCCACGGCACCGAGAGCGCGCCAGGCAGCCCGGTGGCTCGGAAAAATTCACCTTTCCTACCCTGGGACTTGACGATTCGGCATTTCACGCGCGCCAGGTCGCCTTCGTGACCCGGCCCGGGGCCAGCGGCATGGCTACCTCGACATCCCGGCGGCAAGGAGCGCGGAGATAGCCGTATAAGGGCGGGAGAAAGGTAAATCCGCAGCCGCAGAGGGTGTTCCCGGGATGCTTATCAGGACCTCACGCCCATCAGACGTCCCTGAACGACTGCCCGGCAATGACAGCCGTCATACGCTGCTGCATGCCTCCGCCAGGCGTGTCCGGGTGTTGTCGCCGAACAAGGTGAGCCCGCCGCGATGCCGGCCGGGAGAAACTTGACGGAGAGACCAGCTGTGAAGCGAGCCCCGGCACGTGGAAAAAGGCGAGTCAAGAGCTGAATCACGCCCGGCGTGGCAAAACCCACCCGTGCGCAGCTGCTAAAACAAACGAGGAAAAAAAAAAAACCAAAAAACCCAAGCGTAAAACCAGGAACAAAACTCCGCCTCCGAAGGAATTTTTCCATTTTACGTTTGGAGTGATTCAGCCCCGGCGAGGCGCTCGCTCGTACGGCTCCGGTTTTGCGAGGATGCTGCTCTGCCTAAACGCGTGAAGCCGTGCGGCGCCGGGCCGCTGCGCGATACGTCGGGCTGCCGCCGCGGCCAGGCGAGGAGCTGTCGCAGCCGGCCGCCGGGACGGCTGCCTTTCGGCACACGGCTTTCCCGGGGCTTTCTGAAGCCGCCCGGTGTGCCGAGCCGAAACGCCGCAGCCCCCCGGGCTCATCGGCAGCCCCGGCCGAGGGTCCCCCCTCGCTGCAGCGGCGCCGAAAGCCCGTGCGGGCAGCCGGCGCTCGTTTCCGAAACGCTATGGAAACAGCCAAGGCGTTAAAAATAGTCGCGGAAAGCAATAAAACGCCTTCGAGCTCTCCCAAAACCTCCCCAGAAGCGCGTTTCCTCAAAAAGACGACGGATCTCTTCCAAGTGCCGTGAATTTCTTTTCCTAGGGCTACCGGGCAGCCGCGGCGCCGAGCGGGGTGCTGTTTGCCGGGCTGAGCCCTCGCTCTCCCCCCGGGTTCCCCCTTTCCCAAGCCGGGGTACCCGCACCCCCGGAGCTGAAGCTTTTACCCCCCCCAGGCAGGCCGGTGCCGAGATGCCCGGAGCCCGTTAGCTAAAGCTCATCAAATCGACCCCAGAAAGCGGCTCGGGTGAGGGCGGCTCGCTGGATCGGGCGGCCTCGGGACGGAGCCGAGCCCAGCCGGACGCGATGAGCCGAGCCTCACGGAGCCGGCGTAAGGACCGGCTGGCGGGCAAAGAGCAGCTTTTCCCGCAGCAATGTGTTACGAATAAAAGTTACTAAAAAAGGAGATTCCACACATGCTTCTGGAATTTCCTTCCCACGGAGGCGCGCTGGAGAAACGCTTTCCAGGCATTGTATCAAAGCCGCCTTTGTCGGGGAGGAATAGGTGGCCCCGCACCTTCCCCGGGCACCGAGCCCGAGCCAAACCCCCCCCGTGGCGCGGGGAAACCTTCCCTCAACCCCGCCGAAAAACCCCGGCACACCTCGGGGAAAGGAGGATCCGTTTTCCTCCGATTCTACGCACCGCCTGGAAACCTCGAGAAAAGAGGGGAGGGGAGGAGCGCGGCGGGCCCCCCGAACGTGGGGGGCTTTTGGCGGGGAGAGGGGTTTCATCCGAGCACCGACCAGCCGAATTCGGCTTGGAAAAGCCACGGCGGTGCCGGTCCCGCCAGCGAGACGCCGGGCTGGAGGCTGGTTTTATTTTTTTACCTGCCGCCCGTGAGCGCACGGGGCAGCATCGACTCTGCCCCCGGCTCAGACGGGAACGATCCCGGCGGATTTTTACAGCCTTCCTCCCTTTTAAGGCAAACGCCGGCACGGACTTTAGACCGACTCAAAAACCTGACCAAAATCCTCTCTGCTGTCCTCGGAGGCCGTGGCACGGGCTGAGCATTTGTTTACTCGGGGAAATTTATGGGCAGAACCCTATCAGTATTTTTCCATTAGGTCACCGCCGACAATAATCTGTCCTAAAAAAAAAAAAAATAAAATAAATAAGCAACTTTATTTAGAAGTCTCCTGGAATAGCTTTTTTTGTTGGTTTTGGGTTTTTTTCTGACATTTTTAAAATAGCGGCTTCTCGCCCGTGAGCGCTTTCCCCGGCGAGACGGACCGGGACGGAGGCGAGCGCGGAGCGCTCGACGAGCCCGATGAAGCCGCCGGTCCCTCCGGTTGCGACGAGACCCCCTCGCAAACAGCCGGGCGCTTTCGGTCTCATTTCCAGCGTTTTAAGCAAAAAACCCATCCAGCCCGGGAACGGGCACCCGACCGCAGCCACGCGCGCGGAAAGGGGCGGCAAGTCCCCAGGGGAGCGCACCGAGGGCTCGGGTGGGCGACGGGGAGGGCGTTCGGCAGAGCCCGCCGTAGCGGGGCAGAGCCGCCGCTTCAGCCACGGTGCCTCCCCTTCGTTAGGGCCGCCGACGGGAAGCTCGTTAGGGCAGGAAATCGTTCCTGCGCTCCAAGTTATCGGCCCGCTCTTTAAGATGTCGCGGAGACTAAACAAAGCTCCGGAGGAGAAACAGGCGTTTCCCACGAGGCGTTAGGGAAGGCGGCCGAAGGACCCGTCTGCACGAGCCCGGCCTCGGCCGGCAATTAGCGGGACTGCTAATTACAGCGGCTAGCGGCTCAGCTCCACGCCGAAGCCACTCTTCCTTCGAGGAGCAGCAGCTCTGGAGCGCAGAGGGGAAAAAAAAAATTACCAAAATCAGGAGAAAGGAGGGTTTTTTTTTCCCTGGATGGGGAGAAAAGGGAGGCCGAGGAGCAATGCCTCCCATCCTCAGTCCTTCGTTAGAAGAGCGCCGTTACCGGCTGGGCCCGGTGACCACCGCCAGGCTTCGCCTTTCGAGGCGGTGATGCCGCCGCAGCATCCCGAAACGCCGGGACGGGCGGACAGCCGCCGGCTCGGCACAGCCGGGGTCACCGCTCGCCGCTTGCCAGGCGTTTCCAGTCGCTCGTCGTGGTGGTTTTTTTGTTGGTTTTTTTTTTTTTTAATCCTAATTTGCTGCTACCGGACAGGCCGGGGGGAGGCTGGACCACGGAGATTCTCCTCATTCTTTTCCCTTATTAGGCTCTCGGCTCGACTGTTTGGGGAGAAAGTGGCTAACTCGGAGGAGGACGGCAGCAGGAAGCAGCCGGGGGAGGCACGGCCCCCCGTGGCAAACCCTCGCCGGGGTCCGGCGTGCCGCGGCCCAGAGGCTGCTGCCATTTTGAGGGTCTGGCAGGGGGGACTGAGGCGAAATTCCTCTCGCGCCGGGGCTGGGTCCGAGCCACGGCGATGCTGTCGGCTCCGGCGCTCCCGTTTTTAGGGGAGATAAGGGCGCAGGTGAGTCAGGGCCGGCGGGCGTACCCGCATTCCTGGGAGGACGGGGAGCTCGGCGCCGAACACCGGCACACCTCTTCTCGAGCCGGGCGTTGCCCGCCGTGCGGCGGCTCCGCCGGGAGTTTGGCCCATCCAAACACTCGGCACGTACAAGCTTTACACCGGAGGTTTTTCCCGGCGGTGCGTTCCTAGGGTTAAATATAAGCTCCTGGAAGAGCTCGGCTCGTTAGATCGCGAGACACGGCGGGGGAGTTTTCTCTGTCCTCTCCGGCACGGCCGGGTCCGGCTGCGGTGTAGCCGCATGTTTCCTCCCCTAAAACCAGGCGCGAGGTGGGAGGAGAGGCTCAGACGTGGCTTGCCAACACGCCAAAAATAAAACAAAAAAAAACCAAAAAAAAGGGAAAAGCAGAGCGATGTTACTAAGCCAAACGGCCAGATGGAGGAATTAACGCTCATTTAGGCCACCAACCGGCACCCCTCGCCCCGGCACTGCTAGAGCGGCTCCGAGGCCGAGCACGGTGTCCCAAAATCCTCATTTTCCCCGATCCCCGGTCGTCAGTCCTCCGCGTTTGGAAGAGCCGTCGTGTTCGGGCGCCGCGGAAAGCCCTGCCAGAGCATTTCCCTGGCTCTTTGCATAACCGGGACTCCTGCCCGGCAGGTCTGCGTCAGTAAACAGGCATTAACGTGCCGCCACCGCGACCAGGTAAGTAATCTGCCGTCAAGGATCCAACCTGGGATTGAAAAGTTGCCTCAGAGGGATTAAGTAGGTGGATTATTTAAAAAAAAACCAAAAACCAAAGAGAGCCAGGAAACCCAAAAGGCCCCAGCCATCGGGGCGAGCATCTTCACACCATCACGCCGGGAATCGCCACGGGATTTTTAACGTACGAGCGCTCTTGTGGAAAAAAAAAAAATCGGGGGTGAAGGCAAGGTGGGGGCTTTTCCGCCCTCCGGAAAAGCCATCTCCGATGCTGGGAAAACGCCAGCGATGGGCCGAGGGTGAGGGAAGCGGGGATGCAGAGAGCGTTTTCCTCCAAAGAGGGGTTTAAAGGTGAATCCCACCCCGGGTACGAGCCCGACGAGCCGCCGCGCGCGAGCTGGAGGGAGCCGCGGATGCCGGCGATGTTTTCCGAGGAGGCGAAGGGCTCTCGGGGCCGGATGTTTTGTCTTTGGAGAGAAACCAAGAATCCAGAAGGCCAAGGGGAGAAGCGGCCGCTCCTCCGTCACGTCCGTGCTCTCGGGGGAGCCGAGGCGAAGCCACCAGCGACTTTTTCCGCCGGTCCTCGCCGTTCGTCCCCGCCGCGGGCGAGACACCAGCCCCAGCCGTGAGCCCGGCCTCGTTAAGACGCCGAGGTCGTTAAGCAGCACAGGGCAGCCGGAACCCGGCGGAACCGGCGGCGGGTACAGTTAACGACTCCGGAGCACGAGGGACGCACGTGACGACGCTGGGTTCGCTCCGCGGGACGAGCACTTCCCGAACCGCGCTCGTTGCCGCGCCACGGGTTCGTTATCGCCCTGTGGGCTCGTTATCGCCCTGTGGGCTCGTTATCGCCCCAGCGGCCCTCAAGGACGCTGCATTTTCGCCGAGTTATTTTTCCAGTACCACAAGCGTCGGAAGCGGGCGGAAGCCGGGAGCGCGCACGTCTATTTAAGGCCGCGCGCTGGCAATGATTTCCTGGTTTTATTTTTTCCTTTCTTTTTTTTTTTTTCCCCGGCATGTTTTGCCGATGCTGCGAAGGACGGACACCGGGAAGGACGGACGCTGGCAGAACGTGCCCCCGCTGTTCGAGCCACATAGCTGAGATTCCAGAGGAGAAACCCCGGGGACTGGACACATACCAGCAGCACAACCGCAGCCGTCGGGATGGCTCCGCACCGGCACGCTCCAAGCGGGAAGGTCCCCGTCCTTCCACCCTGGCTGCCTTTCGCCCCCGCGACGGGACGGGATGAGGCCTCGGTCGGTTCCATTTCAGCGCAGCGGATGTTTCGGGGCTCCAAGGCTTGAAGCTCGCCGCCGCCTCCTCCTTCCCTCTCCAAAAAGTCAGCCCTGGCCGAGCGGGGCGTTCGGCGTGCCGGCCGCTTCCCCCCGGGACCAAAAAGACACAAAACCGCTCCAAAAAAAAGTAATTAACTTGAGGATGAGCGCGCCGGTCCTTCCAACACCCGCAGAGGAACCGTTTCCAACGCCGTCCGTTCCTCCTGCGAGGATCGGGACTGACTTTGAGCCTCATCCTCGCCTTCGGGGAAGCTGGAATTTAGAAACCGCTGGCTTCACGTCCAGCGCTCGCGAGCCTCATCCATCCGCCGGCGTGCCGGCTCACCCGCGCTCGGCAGCTCGGGCTGCGAGCCACGGCGCGATTCACCCTCCCGGTGTAGGAGACTAAACAGCTCCGCGACAGTCCTGCCGAGCCGCGCGCCAGCCAAAACCCTCTCCAAATATTGCGTGTCCCGGTCCACGTGAGGCCGCGGCAGGGCAGGGAAACCCGGCGGCAGCTCAGCCCCGGCTTCTCCGGAGCCCCGCGGCCGCGGCGTCCAACCCCACCGTGGGGAACCTTGGGTGTTTCGCACCAACCGACCCAAAAGCTCGTTAAAACCGAGGCTGGCAGCCAAAAAAATTCACGTTATGGCCCCAGACTTGCTGGGAAGCGGCGGGTGGAGGCCGGCAGAAGCACCGCTCCGGGGAGGAGGAGGAGGCCTGGCACATGCTTCCTTTGCCAAAAATTATGCCGTTTAGCCATGATATTTAAAAAAATAAAAAAAAACACAAAACGCCAGTGTAACTATGGCAACAGAAACCCAGCGTTCGCGTTTCTGAGTTTATACAGGTGTCCGCACCGGCGCGGCCATCCACGCCGCTCCTCCCGGCCCTTCGGCCGGCCGCGTGCCCCCCCTCGGCCGCCTCCTCCGCCTGCGGGGTCCGAAACCCCCTCCGCGAAGCCCGCTCCCTCCTCAAGAACCCGCGATGACGGCAATTAAACAAAACCAGCAGGCGGCCGCCGCGCCGCCTTCCCAAGGCTCTGCGGTTATGAACGGGGAGGACGAGGGGGCGGCAGGGCCAGAGCTCCGGGTCCCGTCCGTGCCACGACGCCAGA
>VZTL01023147.1:0-13515 GCA_013400535.1 Scopus umbretta | reverse complement strand
ATAATGGATAATTTCCATTTCAACTCTTGGATATATGAAAAATCATGCAAATAAGCAATTGACATGATTATGCTTTTAGTACTGCAGAAGCTAACAGTTGTAAAGTAATTTTTGGCACTGATGCCATGTTATTTTGCAAGTTAAAGTAATAAGTTAGGTAAATGCATGTTTTTAAACACTGTTTTCTTGGTGTAATCATATTTTTGCTCTATTACTGATTTTATATGTCTGTATCCTCAATCCATTTCCTCAACACAGTTTTGTGTATTTTTGTTTTGTCCATTCTCCTACATTCATTCACTTGCATTCTGACTTACCTTCTCTCTCATGCTGATACATTCCTCTTGCTCTCCACATCATGACAGACTTTTTCTTCATTGATCTGCTGATCTGGACATAGCTTCTTCTCTATCTTGACTTGTTCCTATTTCAGCCCACAAATAATTAAGTTCCACTTAGTTCTGAGGAAGGTAAATCTCACCTCAGAAGGGAATTGTCCAAGTAGCAAATAGATTACACAAGAGTTAGCAAGGTCCACTGTATTTATCAGAGACTCCTGAACTGACTAGCAATGCACTCCTTGCCATGCTCTCCACCACATGATACAGCAAAATCTGGCTATATCTACTCATGAGAGGCCCGTTTCCTACAGACAAGGACCAATGTTATTTGTGTTTCATTTGTCCATTCATGTGCCAAACACTGACATCCAGATTCCTGGGTCTGTGTCCACACTGCCTGGTTCACATGGCACTCTCAGATTTACAGTCTATCCCATAAATCCTTATAGTTCTTTGAAGTATATGGCCCCGATCCTCAAACTTCAAAGCATATTCGAATTTGGATAAACACATGCTGCCTAAATCAATCTCCCTGCACTCTGTAGTTTTACTGTAATGGAATATGTTTGATTTTTTTTGTTTGTTTGTTTGTTTCCCCCAACCCCTTAGTGGAAGGCTTAGAAGCAGGTGTCTTACTATCAGGAAGAGTGAAAAGACATTCCAGTTTTCATCCCCTCTATACCAGGTCAATGATCATCAGAGTTCAGCTAGCAGAATCATAACTGCTAATGCAGCTACCAGAACTGCAATGAAATATGTCTCAGGTTAGCTAGACAAGAGAAGGTTGGTGTGCAGATGTAGGCATAGCTTATAGGTAAATATGTCAAAAGAAGTGTGAAGCAGTAGTTGTAAAATAAGGCAACTGGAGGGGAACACCTGACAATAGAACATAGACAATGAAAGTGAAAAAGAAGACAAAGAGTGAAGATATAAATCTGCTGAGTTACAGAGGAAACACTTTTTCTTCAGGCCTTACTCAAATAGAAAACTTGTATATTTTTGAATGGGAGGTACACTGTGCCTTTCTCATACTAGGAAAAGTGGTAAATCTATAATCCATTTGGTTAGTTAAGGTGCTGCCCTGTGTTTAGGCAGAAGTAGCTGGAGTGAAGATTAGATTGGTTCAAAACAGAACAGGGACAGTCTGTAATTATTCCAGTCCTCTAGGTTGACTTTTACTTTCCATGGGCAGCTGCAGGATAGCTAGACAGCCACTCTCTGCCATTAACAGACAGATGGTGATTTTTTTCCCATTTCCAAAATCAGATTGATCTTGATCAGATTGACAAGCATCCAAACCCTTCTGTATCATCCTAGCTCTGTCAGAAAGAGAGAGCATTGAAGTTGATTGGTGAAAAAAAAAAGGTACCTGCTATAGATGCAACTCAGACAAATAATTAAATATTCTAATTTCCAGCCAGGCAATTTTAGTCCATGCTGAAGATATTAGGACCCAGACAGGATTGAGAGCATGGGTGACTGCTTGATAAGAAAAGAACAAATCATGTGGTTCTACCATTTAAATATCTTTGCAGGGCAACTTTTGAATCAAGAAGGCAAAGGATTGATCTCGTAGACTAACAACTGATGTATGGGTTTGAAATATTCTTTGAAGAGAAGAAATAGTTTAAGATCTTTCACCTAAAGAGAAGGGTTAACAACCTACTAGAGATTGACTTTGCAGAAACAGCTTCAGATTGGAATGAAAAGAGTAATTGAAAGAGTCTTAATTTCCTTTTATGGATCTACAGCCAGAGTTTATACAGAAAAAATTGATAAGGACTGTAATGGTTAGAGAAAGAGGTGCTGAGTTTGTAAATGAAGTCAGTGTGGAAAGCTTTTCTTACTATACATTTTTTAAAAAGTGAACAGAAAGGACAAAGAACAGGATAAATGTGTTTTACAAATGCTAGAAACATATGTAACAAGATTGTTGTATTAGAAACATATGTTGAGGGAAAATTGTGATTACATTGGAATGACAAAGACTTGGTTAAATCAAGCTATCAACTGGGAGATAAAATTACCAATGTATAAAGTTTGCAGACGGCTGAGGTAAAACAAAGGTAATGAGGGAGGGAACAATTTGCCTATAGGGAAAATATTGAATAAACAGAAATAAATGACACTAGGATTTTGGCTGACGCAACAGGGACTATTTGAAGTAAACTGAAGAATGAGATATGGAAAAAGTTAGTCCTTGGATCTTGCTAGGGACCTTCAGAAGAGAATGAGAAATATCAGGATATGTTTTTACAGGTGAAGGAAGTCTGTATCAAAATTGGTGTAATGATCCTGTTAGGATCCCAATTGCCTAGACATTTCCTAGGAAAATATTAGTGGGAAAAAGTAGGAAGGAAGCATGATTATGAAAATAATACAGGATTGCCTCCCGTACCGGAAAAGGGTAATGTGGATATAGTGACTAGAAATAAAGCAGATATGATGAATACAGTCAAAGCTGGGGAGAATAGCACAATAATTAGTGCAATACCCAGGCTGAAATGCCAGTAAAACTGTAAAAAAGTAAGTAGCAATTGTATTTTAATAAAATCAGACTCTGAATTAGTATTAATATATTAAAAGTAGCCTGAAAGAATTCAGCTGTGCCAAAGGAAATTCAGAAATACATCTGAGATATATTTAAGAAAGCTGTATTAAAAATACAAATAATATATCAGGAATGAAGACAGAACAAACACTGCAGTTATATCACAGAATTATAATGCAGTATCTACTCCCTTTTACAGAACAACTATAGCAGGATTTTGTAGCCAGTAATGCAAGTTTTCAACAGCTTAAATGGCCTATGAACTTTTGCCCATCTATTGTGTTGCCCCTGCTGAAATTAAAACAGGTAAAGGGACTGGAGTTGAAGAGAAGAGATTGGGTGTGAAAAGGGAAATGATAAATGTCTAAATGTATTCTCTCACATTTCCCTGCTTCTGGGGATTGAGATTTATAAATGAGCTTGGGTGCCATGCACAAAGCCTAACAATGATCCTTCACTGCACATTAAATTTGAGCACTCATGTCAGATGTGGGGCACCTGTTCAAGACCATATTTTGTCTAATAGAGGTGCACTCAGTTCTCCGAGGAAACTACTTTCTCATGAAAGAAACTCAGTAGTTTTTCTGGGCTAGAGTGTTCTTATCTTTTCATTCTGAATAGGATACAATTGTATCAGTGATACAGCATTTGCTGTTTGTTGAGTGTTGGCTATTAGAAGTATAGTAGGTGATTGCCTGAGGAGTGCCAGGACAGCATCTCAGTGCATGGAATGATTTCAACCAGAGATGCTGAGGCAGTCCTAAATTTTCTGTTGCCCTGCAGCTAGTGCCCTACATTCTTCTCTGGAGACAGAAAAATAAGTTCAAGCTGTTATTCCAACTCAATGAAGAAATTGCAAGCTGTACCTGCCATACCTTGGTCATGCCCCTTAACCTCCCCCCAAAGCCTTACTTCTTCACTTTTGTCACTGGCTCCAAAGGGTTATTGCTGAACCTCCTTCTTTGTTCATAGCTCTCCTTTTATTTAAACCAACAAATGCATTCTAAATTCCACTGGAATTACGTTTGTTTTTAAATTATCTGTGGTATATTAATTTAACATAAACAAAATTCTTTTGTTTCACATTATCCCAGAATACTTCTTTTCTCTCAGAATTGCCACAAAATAATAAAATGGACAGAAATTATTTCCACCCTCCTAACTGTCATCACCTTTATGCAAGGAAACTACCTTTTTCCTGGTTTTGTACAGTGTTCAGAGCCAACACACTTGTGCTGATCAGCTCAGCCAAAATAATTTTGCATTCCCGTCTAGACACAGGACTAGATTCTGTCTGAGGAAACCATTCCTAGAGCCACAAGGGATCCAGAGGAGACCTCCTGGAGTTACCTAATAGAGGAGTGGACAGATATTCTGATGATTTCCCTTGTGCAAGGAGCATATTTCTCCCTCAGAAATACAAACAAGACTCCCTGGGGTAAAATTCTCCTAAAAAAATGGTCAGCTTTGTGAAAAGCAACAACCTGGTTATCAGAAAGTTTAAGTATACAAGAATATTCATACATGTGAAGAGTAAAACTCAGCTTAAACCTTTATTAAGTAGCAGTCTTAGTCATAACTCTAGGAACCAAGACCATATATCTCAAAATTCTTCATAATGTGTTAATTTACTCCTATTAACTTTCTTGTATGGTGCAATTGTTAGCTGTTCTCCAATTTTGTACAAATGTCCTCTTGGTAATTGATCATTTGCACTATTTGTAGAATTGACGATTATATAGACTTTTAACAAAAAAACTGTATGAGACTTGTATTGATCTAGTAAGTCAATTTCCATCCAGTTTCATCCCCACCTCTACTCCGGATCAGTAAATTTTGCATGTCCATTTAACTCCCATCTCAGCACTTTTCAGCTGAAATCCCTTATAATTTTTGGCTTCCTAAGAAGATTCCAAAGGTCTCAAGACGATCATCAGCTTGAGTACTAAATACTATACAAATTCTACACAGATGCTACTAAATACTACAGAAGAAGGAGTACACAGTTGCTTCCCTCTAAGGAAAAAATACCTTGGGGAAAACCAAGAAGTAGAAGAGATAAACAGATAAGCAACATGGGTCACAGTATGACTGTCCTGATTGCTATATTTCTGTGGTGTGAAGTGTGGGTACATGTACTCTGTCTTGCATCTCTCTTTACACAGCAAAAGGCTCAGGCTTTCTCTTCCTGGAACAAGTTAAGAAGTATCAGTAGTTTTCTTATACTGAGGTGATCAGAACTAATGTTGAGGTTTGAAAGCCCACTGCCCTAAGGATTAAATCATACTTCTAACATTTTGTGTAGTTCTTGACATTCATGGATACTGTTAGAAGGTCGGTCTCACAGCTGTTTTCCTCTGGGTTTCTGATAACCCCACACATTTCTCCTTCCATTTGTAGCAGCCTCACACTCATATGCAACAGACTGGCAGTAGCAAGCACTGGTCCCTGCTGTATAATTATCAAGACAGGAAAGATCTGAGAAACATTTTAAATGGATACTGCTGAGTTTTGTAATGATTGTAATAAAATTTGGATAGTACCTGTGCAGGGAAAGTGATTAGTCCCCATTTCACATACCTGTTAGCACTGAGACAAAGCATCAAGAAAGCAAAAAACCCACAAGTTTCAGATTTATTTTTGAGGATCTGAATAACTCATTATGTCTACTCATTTTATCACTTACAAGGCAGTGTTGTCATTCGCTCACTTTCCTCCAGCAATGAGAAAGGAAAATGGCAAAAAGATTGGAAAATAATCTCTATAAAACATGAGTTTTGTCAGGGGTAGTTGGCTGGTCTTGTGCCTGAAAACCATCAAATCTCAAAATACAGTCTTTTTTAAAACTCTGTTCCTTACCCCAAAGCTCTGAACACCAGTGCATTTGGCAGTGTCTGAGTTACAGCACCACATTGCACTCTGCCTGAGTAGACCTGTTCTCCCATGTGAATCCTACTAAAGTTAACAGGACTCCAAACATCTGCAAGAAAGAACATGAAGACATCAGAATTTTAATTATTCCCAACCACTGCAGTATATTTATATTCTGAAGTCAAACTGAGAATTTCATTTTCTGCTTACATTTAAGTGTGGAAATTAATCATTTGGGATTGTAATTATACATGTGATGCTAGGGGAAATTATAATAACATCCAAAGTACCACATCTTTAGCCTGCATTTTGTTTTAGACATGTTAGATAATGCTTAATGAAGCATTTTACATCCTATTAAAGCTTTATAGCACACACTACCTCCTACTAAAAAATGCTTGGAGTCAGTACATAAGTGCAACTTAACATCAGATACACTTAAAAAATATAAATATATTGTATAATTTTCATACATGTTAGAGTTAATGCAACTTATTAGAGAAGGACAGAGCTCTGAGTATTTGGTGCAGTATTCATAGTAATAACTGCTAGAGGTAAAATATGCTAGCTGGAGATCATGTAGCATTTGTGTACTGTCGCATTACTGTTACCAGAATATTGACACATGACAAATAAATATACTAAGTATACTAAAATGCAATATTTCTTTAATATAACACACCTAGATGCAATTTCAATCAATAAATGATCATGTGCTAAAAAGTTTCCTAATTAATTCAAATGAAAATATTCTTCAAGACAATGTATACACACAGGCAGAAGCATTCTGGAAGTCTTTAGACTTAAAAACATTAGTACCACTTGTAAAGAAATATGTCTTTTATGAACAATAACTACATTATTTCAAACAAGTGTGTACTGATCACTAAAGAATGGGATGGATATCAAATCTGGACCCAACCTTTTCAAGCATATAGTTAAACCTCAGTGATGTTAGTAGAGCAACATAACTGACCCCAGATAAAGTGAGAAGATTACACCAGATTCCATGATGTTAAAAAAGCAGCATTTTTGCTGCACCATAGTTTTCCATTTCTGTTTTAAAATTTACCATGAGATAAAGTTTTAGTTTATTTTTGATAGTCATCTGACCCAAATGATTCATTCCAAAGATATCTTCCGCAACTGTAACTTGATCAAATTTGAACTAACTCTGATAGAAGAGGTAAGAACCCTATCCTCAGCACTAGAGAACCAACTGCTGAATTCCAAGTCTTTGCTTCAAGCACTGATTTTGTTGGAGAACAACTGGGAACAGTTCAAACTTGAGAACAGCTTTTCTACCTCCATTCTTGCAAACTGATGAGCTGAAACTTTCCAAACATTTAAGCTAGAGGCAGATCACTAACCTATCAAATTTCAGCCTAAAATATTAAAATTATAAGCAACTAAAATGAGGTTCTTATAGTATGGCGATAACCATAGATGCTGTGACATTATCTGTCTATTCTGCTGGAAGAAATAAAATATAAAAGTTTCCTACTAATTTTGCCACAATTGTAGTGGATTGAAATGCCAGAAATCCTCACCTAACCATCACAAAGTCCTCTTGATAAAATTCTCCAGCCATACTGATGGAACCTCCTGCCTGTGTTAAAAATGAATATGCTTACTATCAAATGGTTCAGATTAGATCAAGTAGTCTCATGTCTACTTTAGGCATCACTTCAAGCAAATACTCTGTCATTTCTTGTGATAAAGCATCCAGTACTGCTTAACAAGCCCATTTTTAACTAAATCAAAAGATATTATTTAACTTTAATTTATCTCCAGTCAAGTAGAACATTCCCCAAACTTGCCTTTCACGGTAGCTTTCAATTTACATTTTTGACTTCAGGGCTTAAAATGCAATTCAGCCAGAGGCTTACAGCTGGCACAAGGCTGTGTACCATGTAAGGCCTATACTGAAGTGATAAATTGTGATATCCTCTTCCTGGTTTTCTTCACAGAAGTAAATTCCAGCTTCATCAAGAACTTGACCTAGAATAGTACATAGAAGTCATCAGAACTGAGCCTGTCCATATATAATATTACTTTATTATGCAATTAAACCTCCAAAAGTAGAGCTTAGGTTATTTTATAGGTGAAATATCACCAAACACTGAAATAAAATGAATACATAGGCTTCTTAGCCACAATATATTTTACAAATACGGGAGTGAGCATCTCCTGTGCCCTCAAGACATGAACATGAAGGTGACTGCAATGTAGGCACCCCCCTAAAACCATAGTCAAACTGTTGATTCACAGAATCATAGAATCATAGAATCATAGAATCGTTAAGGTTGGAAAAGACCTCTGAAATCATCTAGTCCAACCATCAACCCAACAACACCATGCCTACTAAACCATGTCCTGAAGTGCCACATCTATACATTTTTTGAACACCTCCAGGGATGGTGACTCCACCTCCTCCCTGGCAGCCTATTCCAATGCCTCGCCACTCTTTCAGTAAAGACATTTTTACTAATATCTAATCTAAACCTCTCCTGACACAACTTGAGGCCATTACCTCTTGTCCTATCACTTGTTACTTGGGCAAAAAGACCAACACTCTCCTCACTACAGCCTCCTTTCAGGTAGTTGTAGAGAACAATAAGGTCTCCCCTCAGACTCCTCTTCTCCACACTAAATAATCTCTGTTCCCTCAGCCACTTCTCATAAGGCTTGTTCTCCAGACCCTTCAACAGCTTCATTACTCTTCTCTGGACATGCGCCAGCACCTCAATATCTTTCTTGTACNCTTGTCATAGAAGGAGATCAGGTTGGTCAAGCAGGACCTGCCTTTCATGAGCCCATGCTGGCTGGGCTTGATCCCCTGGTTGTTCTGAACGTGCCATTCATCCGGTCTCACATCCTCTCTCCAGCAAGGCCAGTACCTACTGCAGCAGCAGAAGGTAAAAACTTCTAGTGTTTAATGATGATCCTAATGAGGTTTCATCTGTAATAGCTGGCAGCAGAATAGAAGAGTCTCAAATCAAAAAAGTGTTGTAAGAGGGATCTTAATGAAGACAGGAGGAGGGTGTTTTCATGTTTAATTTCTCTGTCAAAAATGTTTTCTACTTCAGAACATTTGTACGAGTCTTTGACCATTCAGACTGCAGAAGTAATTTAATTTTATCCACCCTTTGTACCTTTGCATTCCTGCTCCTCTTCAGTGTCTTCATCTGCAGTGACACTGCCATCAAATTGAAGCAAAAATGCAATGAAGCACTTACATGCAAAGTTCAGGAATCAAAGCTTCAGGCTGATGGAAGTGATTCAGCTGGCTGCCTCTCATTAAATGCTCAGAGAAAGGGCATTGTTATGTTTCTTTAAATAAGCTGTTCTTTCAACTGTAGAACAAAAAAGGAAAAAATGCTCCAGTCTTTAGCATTTTCTTTCCAAAGAAGAAAACAGAGCATCTTATGTCAATGCACAGTCAATCATCATAATAATAGTACCTGTCAGCTTGAGCAGTTCAGAACTGAAGGATAAAAATATATTTTGCCTTGATAAATGATTTGTTAAAGGATAGGGTTTTTTCATATATATACAGAGAACAGGAGGAAAAAAGGAATGGAAAAAGAGACCCTTAGTAAGCAAGATTGGGCTCATGGTTAGAAAAAAGGAAGAGCAGGGAAGTTGTATTTTAGTTCCCAGCTAATCTTGAAACCTCATGATCTTGATTGACTACAACCTTCATAAGCTGTACACAGTTAGTCCAGTTAATAGGCCACTTTTAGGTCTGTTTACATTACCTAAAGTACTTTCCTATTTAGTCTAAAAGTTTCCGAGGCTCTTATACCTAAAGTACACTGGGAAAATAGGTGTCTCTCTTTTATCTATAGCTATCTAAGTAAAAACAAAGAGACACCAGTATTCAGCCTCTTTCCCATGGCAAGGCCTACAACTAAATCCATCTGTAGGAGAATTAAAGATACTGTCCACTTTCATGTGACCATCTTACCAAAAGACAGGAGCCCTGGGCTACACTCTGCATGAACTGCATCTCAAGCATCCCATACAAGCACTGTAATTTGCACAAGGGAAGAAAGCATGCTTCAGTCCTCCAGCTGAAGCTGAGCCACTGTGCCAGCAATGTCAGGGACATGGAGGCAACATGGAGAGCTACAAAGGGAAGCTTCACTCCAGCTTAATAATTAAAGGGATTGTCCTGGAAAATAGACATGCTGAGTGGCTCCATGGGAGTTAGCAGGGCTTAGGTGTTTATGACTAAACTTGGGTAGATTTAGGCAGGTCAAATCCCATCCATAAATTAAGCAGACTGAATCCCACCCTAGAGGCTGTATATTCTTACTCAAGAAAGAATTGTATCAATATTGTATCAGGAATAGTGTGGCCAGCAGGAGGAGGGAAGTGACCGTGCCCCTGTACTCAGCACTGGTGAGGCCGCACCTCAAATACTGTGTTCAGTTTTGGGCCCCTCACTACAACGACATCGAGATGCTGGAGCATGTCCAGAGGAGGGCAATGAAGCTGTTGAAGAGTCTGGAGAACAAGCCTTATGAGGAGCAGCTGAGGGAACAGAGATTGTTTAGTGTGGAGAAGAGGAGGCTGAGGGGAGACCTTATCGCTCTCTACAACTTCCTGAAAGGAGGCTGTAGTGAGGAGGGTGTTGGTCTTTTTGCCCAAGTAACAAGCGATAGGACAAGAGGTAATGGCCTCAAGTTGTGTCAGGAGAGGTTTAGATTAGATATTAGTAAAAATGTCTTTACTGAAAGAGTGGCGAGGCATTGGAATAGGCTGCCAGGGAGGAGGTGGAGTCACCATCCCTGGAGGTGTTCAAAAAATGTATAGATGTGGCACTTCAAGACATGGTTTAGTAGACATGGTGTTGTTGGGTTGATAGTTGGACTAGATGATCTCAGAGGTCTTTTCCAACCTTAACGATTATATGATTCTAAGTCTTGAAGAGCTTTCCAGCTAAAGAAACATGGCAACTCCTTGGTGACAAAGACAATTCCAGGGAATTTTGCCTAACTCAGCTGTGGAGTCTGTAAATAGTGTCACCTACACAGTGGAAGAGAAGACGATACCTATGCATTTTGAATGGTAAATGGATGAATATTCTATCCTTTTGTTTCCAAACACTCATATTTCCTGCTAATGCCTCTCTCTCCCCCACTGCCTTTTCTCTCCATAACTGTGTTTTTTTCCTGCTGCCCCTCCCCTCTCTTTCTTGCTCCATTGATATAACAAGAAGATGGGGTATGGTTAAGGACTGCAGCTGCTGCCTGGCCCCAGGGAACATGTAGTAGTCACTGTCTTGCTTGTCCATTGAAATGCAAGCTACCTGCATATAACACAGCATCCCAGGCCTCGTGCTGTTTAGGCCTTAGTATGGTCATCATACTGAAAAGCTTTTAAAATGCCAAATGGAAGAAGCTATAATTGCAATGCATTACATTACAGTTGTACTAATTTCTAACCTTAAACATACTGATTTGGGGGAAAGAGAAAAGAAAACAAGATTTTAAAGGTCCATGGCATTACAAGGATCTACATTATGTTCGTAAAAATGCACTCTAGTCCCGGATTTAGGAATGTGCTTCACCAGAACCACTCATCACATTAGTGATGTTCATCTGATGTAATTGGCTCAAACATTTGACAAATTGTCAAACTTTTTCGAACAACTTCTTTGAGTGAAAGAGCTAGAAGATGATCTGAATCACTGATATGTATGATGCATTTCTTAAATTAAACCAGAGGTTGTTTTCTTCATTCTTTCATGCTTAGTACCTTGTGGATCATTATTTTGCCTGGAATAGCCTCCATCTCCATAAATGACCCCATTTCAATAAAATAAAATGGAAACAAAAATTGTTGTTTTGCTGGGTTTTTTTACCTGTTTATTCTAGGTTAAACAAAATTCTCACAGATCACAGCAGTTCTAGCTGTGGCTGAATTAAATGAGGCCCATTTTCCAGCCAATCCCTAACATAAATAACCATGCTTGACAAAGCTGCAGAATAACACATAATTCCTGGTAACTTTTTACCTTCTAACCGTATCTCTTATGCAATCACCAGAGTAAATCAAACTAATGAACTTCGTAAAAATAAGTAAAGTGTCACTGATCATTTTTGTTCAGTGCAGTAAAATTAGTGATATGCATGAGTTTTATGATTTGGACTGTGAAGTTCCTTTCAAAAGTTAGGGGGCATTTGGAGTCAGGGTTTTGATTCAGATCCTAGTTTTAATTAAATAATTTTGTTATTAATCCCTGCTATTAATGAGTTTGCCTTATCATTATGCTTATCTGTATTGTAATAACTGATAATACGGACAAATTGCTTCACCCTCTGGGAGACATCTGGCGGTTTTGATCAGAAGCACTTACATTACTGCAAGGGGAAAAATACCTTCTCAAAATTGGCAGTAGATGAGCTTTTGCTTGCCTGAGTCATATATTTAAACCATTTATATTTCATTTATGAATTACAAGAGGGGAGCTGCACCATCCCTTTCATGGTGGTCTATAGAGCTGGTTGGATAAGGTCTAGTGGAAACTTTTCCATCAAAATCAAAATTTCTGGAACAGACAGTGAGTTTCTCAAATTTAACATTGGGAAGAATTAGTGTGAGAAGTGTGCTGAAACATTGTATTTTAAGATTTTCAGAAAAGTACTTTAAAAAAAAATACACATTGACATATTGACTGTGTAACTTTCATAGAATCATAGAATCATTTAGGTTGGAACAGATTTTTAAGGTCATCTAGTCCAACCATTAACCTAGCACTGTTAAGTCCACTACTAAACCATGTCCCTAAGCACCACATCTACACATCTTTTAAATCCCTCCAGGGATGGGGACTCAACCAGTTCCCTGGGCAGCCTGTTCCAATGCTTGACAACACTTTTGGTGAAGAAATTTTTCCTAGTATCCAATCTAAATCTCCCCTGGTGCAACTTGAGGTCATTTCCTCTTGTCCTATAACTTGCTACTTGGGAGAAGAGACCAACACCCACCTCACTACAATCTCCTTCTGGGTAGTTATAGAGAGCAATAATATCTCCCCTGAGAATCCTTTTCTGCAAGCTAAACAACCCCAGTTCCCTCCATAAGACTTGTGCCCTAGACCCTTCACCAGCTTTGTTGCCCTTCTCTGGACATGCTCCAGCACCTCTGTCTTTCTTGTAGTAGTCTTTCTCTGTCGTTCTTCACATTGAAAGAAAATCAAATCAAAATACCTCAGAGTTTTATGCTCACTATATCAACCAATCCTAAAAATAATCCCTCACAGAAAATGAAAAAAATCCAGTATTTGGTAAGTTTGTTCCAATATCAATTTAAACTAGATTTTGAAGTCTTGAGTACTGGGAACCTCAGAAGCTCCAAGAGAGAAAATTATTTTCTCTCCTTTTCTAACCACAGTTCTTAGCACAGATATGTTACACCAAAACTGTCAAAGTAGTCTTCAGAAAAGTGGTATTTCCCTATGGCAATCATGCTCAGAGGTAAAATGAAGTGCAAATCTCAAATCTTTTAATACCAATGTTTTTTGAATATACTCTGGAAATAAAAATATCCTGAGGAGAAAATAATGAATTGAATTAATAAAGTAATTTTTCCCCATGTTCTCTGAAATAAAAAAAAAAAAAAAGAAGGGCACAATCAAGTGTTGGTGCTGTTATTTTTCAAGATTTCTTTGAAGTCAGGACCCTGCAAAGCTTCTCTTCTCTAGAAGTACAAGAGCTTCATCTCTCTCCTCTCCTCTCCTCT